>NW_019379502.1:1514179-1536996 GCF_000648655.2 Copidosoma floridanum | reverse complement strand
CCAACATATGTTTTGAAGATTCCGAAAATCTTTCAAACGTTGATGGTGCACTTAAGAGAAAGCAGGAGGACCCCTTGGATGATGGTATGCCTGGACCGTCAGGGGTGGGCCTCTCTTACAAGAAGATAAAAATATCTTTAGGTAAATTAAAATCTTTACGTACACGTCTTTTTTCTATCATCCATTTTAACTTCCAAAATTATATTCATTTTAAAATATTACGTAGAGAGCGAAACTGACCGCCAGCAGGAGGAGGTATCCGAACCGATGCCCGGTCCGTCGGGGTTAACTATGATGCGTTACATCCCTGCAGGTAACTAATAAATTTAATATTCGAGTTTCTCAAACAATGTATAACATTTTAATTATAATTGTAACATATTTTTATTTTACAGATAGAGTTGATGGGATTGATAGTGCTAATATCGAACAACAGCAGGAGCAACCCCCTTATCATCAACATGGAAGAGGTGTTGCAAGCGTCGCCGTGCAAACAGAGGATGAACCGGACACGTCAATAGGTACAAAATACATTACTTTAGAAAGCGATAGAAAAAAATTTGTAAAATCTTTTAAAACCACTTGTCGCGCGATAAAATTAAAAATTACCAATCCTTCCGATGCAGCGAATACTTTAGATTGGATCAAGAACGCTTTTCAAGAACTTATAACTGTTATTAAAAAAAATTACTCTAGTAATTATCTTGTAGGGATAGATTTGCACTCAGACGCGTTGACTGAGGGATTGGCGGGTATCTATTACAAACTTATTGATCAAATAAATTTTCAAGACATCTGGGGTCTATGCAAAAAAATTGAACAAAGCAAACGAATAATCAACATTGCGGAGACTTTAGTAGTTGAGGTTACATACGTCAAACTCCCTCAAGGGTGGGGTGCACAGGAAGATATTATAAATAGTTTGAGTAAAAAAGGCGTCTTAGTGATAAATAATAGAGATAATCTATGTTTAGCTAGGGCTCTTGTATGTGGTAAAGTTCTGACTGCGAAAAATTGTTCGTCAGATTGGTCCCAACAATGGAAAAAAATTAAAACCGAAAATGAACAAAAGTTGGAAGCTATTAAATTAATGCAAGAGTGTGACATTGAAATAAATAACGAACAAGGGTATGGATATGTAGAGTTTTCGAAATTTCAGCGATATTTTGAACAACATAATATATGTATTCAGATATTTGAATATGAGTCTTTTGGTGATGACACAGCTCTTATATACGATGGTGCTAATGACGGAGCAGTATATTGCACATCATTTACAAGCATCATGTATTATGAGGACATAGGGCATTATAATTTAATTAAAAATTTATTAACCGTAAGATCAATGTATTTTTGTGCAACATGCAATAAAAATTACAAGCGTGTGGGTGAGCATGTTTGTAAATCGGTTTGCCCTGCATGCAATGGGTCGCCAAATTGTAATAACACCAACGATACGTTNTTGGTTGAAGAGAAGTCAAGGTCAAGCCATTGGTCAGTACTTATAAGTACCAGCATTAACGTTGGCTTGGTATCTCAGTTATCAGCACCGGTACAGGAGACAGGAATGGCAGAACAGACAACAGAGCACTTAACCACTATATAGCGCAACAATCAGCTGGTGCATATTATATCCACACATGTATATATATAGCTACATCATATATGACTAGTGACTAGTATTTGAGAACTGCTGGCGTAACGACAGCATGGCTAAGTAAAATAAACGCTTTTTTGTATTCATTATTAAGTGTACAGTGCAGTATGTTATTTATTTCCTATCATGGCAAAATCTCAAGTCCTTAGAGTTCTGCGAAGTAAAATTAATTATGCTAACAGGTTATGTGCCTAGCATGCGACAAAAGACCTCGTGCTGGGGATCTCGTGTTTCTAGTCCCTTCCTTATTCTTATGTTTGTGTTAACTAGGAGTAACATGTTTTTCTTACTTATTTTTTTTTGTTTATAATTATGTGTGAGGCTGAAAAGAGTATGACTTCTCACCTCAAGGTTAAAGTTGAGGTGTTGGCTGAGAACGGCGAAGTAGCCTCGTCGAAATCAGACGACGCTTTTGGCTGTCGCGCAGCCGCGACCAAAAAGCAGTCCCCCTACCACTCTTCTTAGACGGGAGAGTGGTGGGGGGACCACTTTTTGCCATCTTGAAGCCAACACTGCCGGTTGGTCACCTAGTCGCAAGAGAGGGGTACAGATGGGAGCACTGAGCTGACGCCGGTTGTTACAGTGTGACTTTCAAACTTTTGTTTTAGCTTTTCTTTCATTCAAATTAATAAAGTACTCTGGCAGTATAACGCAGATATACATGAAGATGATACACAGATTTTTTCGCAAAAAAAAATTAACATTTAGTCCGGTATTGCATAAAACGTTAATTTATTATATCTCAGCTTTAGAATAAGCTAGAGCATTCTTTTTTCTTGTGAATTTGTATTTTTCCATGTAATGCCGTTTGTTTCGAACAATAATATGCAAAATTGACTCAGATTTTTGCAGTTATTTGAGTTGCAAAATACAATTTTTTCCGAATAAACATCAAAATTGACAAAAACCATTTTTTTTGTTATTATTAATTATATCAAATATAATGATCTTACCGAAGCGAAAGATCGATAAAAGATCAGTAAAGTTTGTAATAAAACTTCAAAGTTTCACTTTAGAAAATTAATCAACAAAAAACTAATAATTATTCTGCAATTCCACAAATAGCCTTTTGTAGTACAACTTAATATCTATATTTCCTCATGGTAACATTCAAATTGACATAATAGTTTTTATCCTAAGTCGATCGAAAGTTTTTCAATAAAAAAAATTTTGTTTTCGCACTTTTCCGCCCTTAACGTGTTCTTAACAATGAATAATGCATTTGCAAAAGTATCCATTTTTTAAGAAACTTGATGTCGAAGAGATTCGTGGTCGAAAAATTTCTCTAATAGCAATGGAAGCGAAAATACAAGAAACAAACTAAATAAAAAATTGGCAGTTTTCGTAAATTGTTAAATAAATAAATAAATGAAGCCAGCGGTTGATTTGGACACAACTGTTTTTCCCGTATTCGTGGGACAATTGTAAAGGGGGATGACCTATTTTTTCTTTACTGGAAGATATAAGATTAAATCGTATTTTTTTTGTCTCCGGGCAACGGACTATTCTTCCTGATTTCAACGAGGCTACTTCGCCGTTCTCAGCCAACACCTCAACTTTAACCTTGAGGTGAGAAGTCATACTCTTTTCAGCCTCACACATGATTATAAACAAAAAAAAATAAGTAAGAAAAACACGTTACTCCTAGTTAACACAAACAGAAGAATAAGGAAGGGACTAGAAACACGAGATCCCCAGCACGAGGTCTTTTGTCGCATGCTAGGCACATAACCTGTTAGCATAATTAATTTTACTTCGCAGAACTCTAAGGACTTGAGATTTTGCCATGATAGGAAATAAATAACATACTCCACTGTACACTTAATAATGAATACAAAAAAGCGTTTATTTTACTTAGCCATGCTGTCGTTTAACGAATGGCTTACCGTCATAGAGAAACTGTCATGTAGGCACATTGACTGGCTAACAGCTCTTTTTTAACTAACAAGAACGATGCGCAGCACTCTTCTCTTATCTCAATAGTTTTGAACGTATATAAAAATCTAATTTATACTTCAAAAAAAAAAAAGTTATCATACATACTACAAAACCAGTCAAAGAATTAAATAATCAATGCGAGATGAATGTTGTTTATCACTTACGCATTATTTATATCTGTAACGAATCGGTTTAACTTGTATAGTATCATTCGATTACAATTTATGTACAATTAAATATAGTAGCTGCAGTTCTCCCTTGTAGTACAAACACATACTAATACTTGAATTTAATATCTAATAAGATCCTACTAGGATAGTGTCAGTTATGGTGTGTGGTTGTTGGGAAAAATAAAGTTTTTACACTGTTAAGCTAATCTTACATTTTTAATATCTTCTATCGTGATTTCAGTTTAAGTATGCGGTTGTTGAGTATAAAGAATATTTTATACTTTCGAGTTTATCATCCGTTTTTATAATTTTATGTAGAACAAAAAAAGCATTAATTTTAAATCGTTAACCAAAATTTTATTTAAAAACTTTTGAACCAAAAAGAACTAGTATGTATTTTTAAACTCAATTTTTTTTGCAAAATAAATCAACAATTTTTCCCAAAAAACTTTGGATGAGAGTAAGATTTTTTTAGAAATTCCAAAGAGTCAGAATTATAACAAGAGCAATCTCAAGTTTTTTCATAGATTTGAATGGTTTCTTAATGATCCTGAATGGTTTTCTATAAAAGTGTCATTATATAATATGAACAAATTTTAAGTACTATCTTACTCATTCTAAAGTATTTTTGTTCTAAGAAAATTATCACTGATAGAAGTCATTTCGAGAAAAGCAAAAATTATAAATAAATAAAAAAAAATCATTATTGGTATTTCTGATCCATATTTTCAAAATGCTTTTGACACAAACATTTTTGATACAAATATTCAAAGCCCTTTCCCCGTTTCTTGAAGCTTTATAATTTTTACTTACAGCGTTAGCTTGGTGGAAAAAAAACTAAAATGTTTAAAAGAAATCGTGCAAGGGCTTTAAATGTTTAAAAACAGATAAACTTCTAAAATCCACATGGCAATTCGAACAATTCAATGTGACTAACAAAATATGATGAACTCAGACTAAAAACTTTTGAAGTATTGAGTTCACCATACATAATTTTGGAAGTTCGTCCTTGGGTTCGTAATCAACGGCGTCAAACTCACTTTTGTACCAAATTTAATACAAATCAGTTGATTTTCAAAAATTTTGTCTACTATCTTGGATCCGCCATCTTGATGTTGGCAAATTTAACCTCAAATTTGTGATTAGCGATCAAAAAGACTCGTGTTTATTAATATTGGTGCAAATCGATTAATTTTAAAAATTTGTCAACTAAACTGGATGTTAGACTTACAAATTAAATCTATCGTTTTGGATTTTGTCTACCAACCACATAAGTTCTCTAGAAGCAACTATTAGGAACATTTCTAGCCATAAAACGACCCAGTCTGTTGCTAATCATTATTTTAAGAACCTTTTTTTTCTGGACTCCTAGTCAAATTTTTGACGGCTCCTAGTCGTTTTATTAGATCAGCTGTACTAAATTTATTAATATGCCACTTGACATTTAAAAGAGGTCCTTAATACAAACATTTGAAGCTTTTTGCACGGTTTTATAAAGCTTTACAATTTTTACTCTTAGCGGTGACCCGGTTGACGTAGAATGTCCGATATTTTTAAGTATTAGTATATAATAGCATTAAACCTTTTTTTTAATAGTTTGATTGATATTCAAGACTATTTTAAAAGTATTGTATCAAAAATTACTTAAAGTTTTTTATCAAATTTTTTGAGAAATCTTCAAAGTTGCGTTTAAATACAAATTTTTTTGTCAATTAATTTTTACATTTTTTATAAATTTTACTATGTTCTGGATTATATTACACGAAACTCAACAAGGAGTTGTTTAACTTGTATATAAAATGTTGTACTTTGGTTCCCTTTACTTATAATTTTGTTTAATCGAAAAAAAGGTGTTGTAATCCATTTGTTAATTCAACTATTGTCGAGTATCATAAATTCAAAATAAATTCTATAAATAGTTGATAAATTTTCTTCGAATTATAGATTACATTCCAACGCTCATTATTCAGGTATAACAACATTGTGAGATTAGCACTGCATCTCATCAGACGATGTATGAAAAGTTTAAGGTGTTGATATAAAATGCTTAACTTATTTGTATTACCGTGAATAATATTAAAAGTACACATAAGCGATAGTTCACTGTGATATAAATCTTAAAACATATCTACACAGAGTACTATCTTTAGTAACGCTACATGCCTTGTCTTGATTTAATGACCGAGTGTACAAAAAAGTCACTGATGTGACATGTTTCATGTTTTATACTAATAATAATTGAACAAGGGGATTTTACCAAAAGAGAATCACGCACCCTTCAATCTCAGAGAACCGTTGCTTCGGTTTGGAAGGCACAAATTACACCTTTCATCCAGGCGCCGTTCTTTATTACTATTAGCATGGCAACGTAAGCATTACACAAGCTTCCAATGAGCTATTCTAGTGATTGGGACGTATAAAAAATATCACAGAGGTAGCTGCAAAAAAATCTTAAATCCGAGTCTTCCTAGCCGAAAGCAAGCACTCTACTACTGAGCCGCTAAGATCTCTTAACGCTGCGTGTTGTCTGTTGTAAACGTAGGATCACCTGCAGACGATAATCAATTGTTGGCAGAAATGCTTAATTTCATAAACACGCTTATCCTGAATAGGCAGGAAAAATTTGTCTCACAGCTAATTTAACGATAAAGAATATTGTTCGAAGAAGCTGAACCGGATGAGAGAAGAAATTGAATAAAACTAAAATATGTTAGGCGTATCTAAGAAATAATTATTTTTTAACGTCTAATAATTCAAGTATAAGATCTAAAGTAAATAGTAGCACAGTTGCCAAGGCTTTGTCTGTTTCTCAAACTTATCTCGTACTAACTCCACGCTACTGGATGCGAGAGCAATCAATTACAGCTGTAGTCATTTTTTTTAAATGGTCAGCTTTCGTACTATTTCTATACCTTGAAATTAGCGTCCAACTCATTTAATTAACATATTATATATAATAGCACCTCCTACTATTTTCAAGTGTGTATAGATATACAATTCAATGCCTAAGTCATTGCAGGGTCTCTTCTATAATTGAGCTGCCCTACGCACTTGCACAGTACAGCGAAAGCGCGATTGTAGACTGGCATTGTGGAGTGGTGTGATGTGAAATGTTGTCTACCATTTCAAATTGACCGCCACTGACATGTGCTTTAAATGGTGGCTATCCACCGCACTGCCACTTGACCCACTGTATATTATAGGCGCATTACCGACCTCTAGCATATACTTTTTTTATGAGGGCAACAATTACCGTAACTTCACCGTAAAAAGTACAACTAAAAAAAAGATATTAAAAAAAAATAGTTTAATCATAATTTGTGTATATTTATTATTCAACTATGATTTTTAATCTCCTTATAAGAGGGCCTCTAATATAAATTATTCATATAGATGAAAGTCGGCACTACCAACAGAAACCAAAACTATTGCAGGATAGTATTACGCCTCAATGTTATGATTCACTAAAGAAAAACTGGCCTTATTAGGCAAGTAAAAAAAGTACTATTGTATCATTTCTATGCTCCAGCTTACACTAGTGTCATTGCAACGGCTAGGTTATTAGATTAACATTACTTGCCTTACAAATGAGATAAAGAACACCTTTTATAGATACTTTCTAATTGGTTATAATTCACTTTCCAGTGTGTTAATAACTACCTCATTGCAGCATACAAAAAATTGACAATAATCAATTAAATTTTTTTCCATCATTAATAAAAAAATCTGGTAATCTGTTAAAAAAAAGCAACTGTCCAAAAATTTGTTCCAATTTTTCCTGTGTCTATTATTTGGATATTTTCCCTTAATTCTCGAGATCTAGCCCCATCCGGCAATTTTTATATTTAAAACATAAGTAATTGGCGATGAGGTGAAAAACGTCTCCCTATAAAACAGGTTACTATAGATACAAGTGAATACTTTTACCTAAATTCTGACGGATGGTTAATTACCTGTTTAAATGTACCATAGGCTATTCAAACTGTTGCTTTCATATAAAAAGTTTTTAATAGTTAATATAAAAAATAGTTAAGTTTTTTAACGTAATTTACTGTCAAGTAAGCCACGTTCATAATCAGTTCTATGATGTTACGTTCGTTACTAAGAGTTTACAGACTGCTTCTTCCTATGCAATACATTAACATCAGAATAAAGGAAATTTTCTTGGACGTTGGAAAAGATCCTAACAAGGATAAGGCAAAAAAATGTGAGGCAACACGGAATAAAAATTACATTCTCTATGTACACATAACATAAGGGTACACATTTTTCAAATATTTTATTTCTGAAGATGTAATTTTGAAGAAACAAAAACATCTAATTTCATAACTTAATAAACATTTTTAAGGGATTATTAATTGAATTTTATTAAGGTAGCTTCCTTAAAAAATCAACATAATGACACATGTTTAAATTCATACAATCTTATCTCCTAAGTTTAATAGTATCCTTGTTTGTACTCCAAACCTTACAAATTCTTGAGAAATGTTCACTCAAAGTTTTAATCTTAGATAACCTCTTATCAAAAATCATTAGGAAAAGAGTTACGCATGTAAAAAAAAGTTCTAAAGAAAATCAAAATACCTGAGCAGACACATGTAGAAGAATTCCTCCTTTTTCTAATGCAATTTTGCAATGTACGGTTATCGGGACATTTTCTTAATATATTTGCAAAGAAAAAAAGTAAAAATTTGTATTAGATAGTTATAAGACGACAGTTCGCTCAGTTGTGCAGCCACCATTTTCTTGTCACTGATAAGCGCTAAATTTCAAGAACAGATAGTCTTCAACATAATAATCACTTAGTCTATAATCCTCTTGATATGATTTTTATTGTGGAAGCATTAATATGTGTATAAGTATGTATGTATATAAATATATGTGTATCNATTATTTTTTAAATAAAAAATATTAAACAAAGGCCAAAAATTGGAATATTTTATGGTTTCTTAAACATTAGTAATTTTGTTTCCATTTTTACTATTTGACGAAAGTCTACACCTAAAATTGTTGTTTTATCTCCAAAAGGTTTATTACTGCTAGATAAATCTTTTAAAGTCCTATCAACAATTTTATAACGCTTTTTTTGGTATCATAGAAGCTTCATCCCAAACAATTACTTCTACATTGCGTAATTTTTGTTTATTTGGCTCAAACTGGAAGAACGCACTTCCTATAGTGCTTAAGTCTAAAGGAAGTCTGAAAGTTCTGTGAGTGGTCATCCCCTTCGGAAGCAGAATAGAAGCAATACCTGTCCAAGCCATTGTAAGAAAATTCTCTGTGGATGTAAAAGGAAGAATTTTTTTTTTCGTTGCAATTTTAAAGTCTAATTCACTGTCACATTTTGGGTTAGACATTTTGTAACTTTTTAAAACGAATTTAACGAAGTAAAAGTAAACGAAGAAAAAAATACAAATGGGCCAAAATCTTAGTTATAAAAAAATGAAAGAAAAAAACCAATCAACTAACGACACTGTTAAAACAAAATCAATTTGCAATTCTGACAATATTATAATTTTTTAATTTTTGACGATATTGAAAATTTTTCCATACGTTGTCGTTTTAAATATATAAAAATTAGGTGTTAGTCAGGGAAAATAAGAAATAATTGTTAAAAATTCATGTTATAACGCTGGGGGTAGATATAGTTATGAGAGTTTAGAACGAGATTTTAGAAATATCTATTGACACATTCAGGATAGACAGCTCTTTTCAAAAAGTGGGCCACTAGAAAAAAAAATAAAGCCCACCAAAAAAAAGTGCATTAATTTTATCATTTTTTAAGGCTTTATAAGATATCAATGCAAAGCTTATTTTAAAAAAATTTGACTTTTAACACAGCAAGGGGGGGGGAATTAGTGCGCAGAGCACGCAGGGGGCGAAGCCCTACTAGTATACATATATTCCTATATTATACAGTTATCTCCGTAAGGCATTCCACACAACCCCCCACAGCCCCCCACAGACCGTCATTTGCCCCTCCGCACTGCTACAACTAATGAAGATTGATTTCTACAAAGGATAACAGGTAATAATGAAGTATTTCCGGTATTTAATGTAACATTTAGAATAAAAACTTTATTGCCAATTTTTTCTCCCGTACTATTTTGCCTTCTAAATTATACTTAAACAATTTAGTAAATTGCAATCGTGTACTGTTACATAAGCCGTCTGATATACTTGAATTTCGAGTTAACATAACTATTTGTACCTATTTTAAATTTAAGTTCATGAGGTGGCAAGCCTTCACTAACATCGTTTAACGTTTCGACGGAAAAATTTATGTTAACATTTTCCTCTAATTTATCAAGACCTTTATAGGTGGCATTATCAATGCTGTATGCTGAATACAGCATGTTAATTCTGTGGTGTTTCCTTTATTATTTCCAGTAGAAAATGTAAGATAGAGTACATGTGATGGACAAAAATTTTTGACAAAAGCAAAAAATCTAACGTTGCTCCATGTTACTCATATCGAACTGCTTATCGAGCAAATAGTAAAACTTTGTGTCCCATACCCCATGTTAAAAGATAAACGCAACAATTTTTATGCATTCATATATTATGATAGTAAGCAATAGAATAAACTTCTTTCACAGTTTCCACAGCTATCACTAGATATATCGTAGCTTNTTTTAAATTAATAAAAAAAATTGGTACAATAGATGAACACAATATACATTTATGGGATGTATTATTAGGTAATAAATCTTGTCCATACATATAGAAGTATTTTAATCATGTTGCTATCATTAGATACATCGTAGCTTACAATCAAAAATTTTTTTCCAAACTATATCTTTAATTTCTAAAAACTTTTTTCTATCGATTCCAACAAAAATTTTATTTTTATTTTTGTATCTCAATCAAGCCTCGTACAATTGACCATGAAAAAATAAAGGTTTTTTTAAGAATAATCCCACTTTACCAAAACTTTTACTTTAAGATTTGTTTATAGTCACAGCAAATGCTACAACTAATGGGAATTGTTTTCGGTGTAAAATAAAAGGTATTGATAAAGTATTTTTGGTATTTAAAGTAATTTTTGAAATTAAAACTTTATTACCAATTTTTTCTTCGATAACTATTTTGCCTTCTACCTCATACTTCAACAATTTAGTAATTCGCAATCGTGTACCGTTACATAAACCGCCTGATATATGATTTATTTTTGATGGGATAGAAGAGTATGTAGATGGGCACTATTTAAGCCCCATAGAAGTGGCATGGCTATTGCAAGAGTTTCCACTATGTAGACGTAGTCATTCTGTACTTAATTTACCAGTAATATTGAAAATAAACAAACAACAGTTTTTCAAGAAAATAATGTATTTAAAGCTATAAAAATTACGGAACAGCATTAGCGGCTTGGTTTGAATTAAATAAAGTAGATAGTTTCGCAAAAAAATCAGATACGTGAACATTTCACAATATTACTGTTTCGATGAGACAGTAATAACTTGGGTGACAAAAGAAAGAGTTAGACGCAAGGTTATTAATCATAGTGTCACCTAAGAACTTAAAGCGTTTTTTTTTTTAAATTAATTTTAAATTGGAAGTGGAGCTCAATCTTTCAAAAGTTTGAAAACAGTTGATTACATACATTTCAGTACATTTAGACATACTGCTTTTGCCTTTGTTTAAGTTGAACACACCTGTTAAATATATAAAATATATAAAGAAGCAAGTAACGTTATGCTGATATATTGACTAAGGAAATTTTTTGCATGGTTTTTAATGTGTAGAGACATTTGTAGTTAGTCTATTAAAAATTCCCTCCAACAAATTGTTTATTGAAAATTCAAAAGACGATAAACAAAACAATGCTTTTTTACATTTAGATGAAATCTCTTAATTTAAAGAAGAGTCATGTAAATAATATGGACCACCAGAACTAAATGAAACAGTCAAATCTGAAAATATTAAGGACAATAAATCTGTTTTAGATTTAGAAACAAATTTTAAGGATTCATTTTTTAACCTTAATAGAGTCAAAAAATTTGTTTTTAATCGAAATATTAACACCAATACAAATATATATTTTATTGATGGTCTAGGAGGTTCTGAAACAACACTTTTGTACAAAACATTAAATTTTTGTTTGTTTTGAAATATAAAGGTTATATTAATGGCTTCGACAAGAACTGCTTTAATTTTGTTACCTAGGGAAATGACAAGTCATAGAAAATTTTGATTACCATTAGATGTCAATAACATTGAAACTTCTTTCTTAGAATACGAAGCTAATAAGAAAAAATTACAAGAAGTAAATGTATTTATTTGTCACAAAGCTTTTACAAGCCCTCAAAAGCTTTGGAAATAGTTAATAAAACTTAGAAAGCTTTATGTAATAATGATATTCCATTTAGTCAAAAATTATTTATCTTAGCAGGTGATTTTAGACAAATACTTCCAGTAATAAAACATGAATGTGAAGGTTTTATAATTAGTGAAACTATAAGGTATTTATTAGTGTTGAAACACTGTAAAATAATGAAACTGAAAAGTAATACATGGTAAACATTTAAAACATTTATTAGTGTTAAAGGACATTGAAAACAAAACATTATAGTCTTTTAAAACTTTGAAGAGGTGAAACACTCATAATGTTTCTAAAAAATTTATAGAGATGGTATAAATAGCTGCCTATAAAAAGTAATTTTAGCAACTCATAACGAACTTCAGTACATTTCAAGTAATAAAATTTTCGTGCTATTAAAGAAAAGGAAAATATTTATAACATCATAGATTACGCAAAATATAAAAGTAGTGATTGCACTAATGAAAATATAAACATAAATCTTCGTACAGAAACTGTATATAACATACATGAAGGATAACTGCCACATGTTTTAAATTTTATGGTAAATGCTATTGTTATGTTGATAAGAAACTTGAGTATACTTGATTGATTGTGCAATGGTACTAGATAACGTATAACAGCATTATCTAAACATAACTTAAAAGCAGAAATTCGTAAAAAATCTCGTGATAAAAATTTTATTTTAAGAGTTACGGTAAATACCGGTTATAATTTATTTTTAAAAGGGCTTATAAAAAAAGCAATAACATTTACTTCTTGTAATTTATTCTAATCAGTTTTGTATTCTAAGAAAAAAGTTTCGATGTTATTGACATCTTCTGGTAACTAAAATGGTTTATGACTTTTAATTTTCTTGGGTAACACAATTATAGAAATTTCTGTCCAAGGCATGGATAGAACCTTTTTCTTTTGGAACAAAAAAAATTTTATGTTTTGTATACAAGTGTTTTTTAAGAACCTCCTGGACCATCAATAAAATATATATCTATTGCAAGGGGGCACTTCTATCACCTAGAATTTATAATACACGCTTTACATTTATATTTATANGATAGAACCTTTTTCTTTTGGAACAAAAAAAATTTTATGTTTTGTATACAAGTGTTTTTTAAGAACCTCCTGGACCATCAATAAAATATATATCTATTGCAAGGGGGCACTTCTATCACCTAGAATTTATAATACACGCTTTACATTTATATTTCTATTCTTCTATTTATTATATTTTCTTGTAATAAAAAATCCGTCTAATAGACAATTTCACAGTACACATTTTTTTTACATATATTTCATTTCTATTTAAAACACGAAAATTCAAATTTGAACGCCGCGCGCGGGGAATGTGCGTCGAGTACGTTAAGAAAACGCTAGAGCGCGTTCACCCAAAGAAGGGAAAACCTGCTACTCAAAAGGAAACAACGTTAGCATAAAAGGCACCAGCACGCAATGTAAAGGCAGTCCTCTTCCAGCGAGCCTGGGACGCGGAAAATCCGTTGCTCACCCAGACCTGGAACTTTCCCGTGCACCGGTACATTACTGCGACGAGCACAAAGGGAGAGAAAGAGACAAAGTACGAAGGCCGAGAGCTGAAAAGTAAGTTTGTACACCACCTACAGGTAACACTTCAATTAACCGGTTCCTTCTTGGACTTTCGGTGCTCGACCGCTTTAAGCGTGGAGACGACACATCCCCAAGTAGTCAAGGCACTAGGGTTAGCGACCACGTTTTTAGGCGAAGTTCCTGGGTCGACGACTTGAGCAGTGCTCAAGACACCCAAGGGCCCTGAGAACGACCTAACCTTACGTGACTTGGTAGGATAGGTAGTTACCTAACATTAACCTTCCGTGGTTGTAATAAAAATTCGTACTAGTCTAACCTAACGTGTTTAAGCAGAGATATTAAGAAGGGAAAATCTAAATTGTCATTTATGTAAAGTTTTCTATTAAACAAAGGCAGATAAATTTTAAGTAAATTCTAAATCATCGAGTTTATTATATATTTCCTTTTTTTATTATTAACATAAATAATCGCGATTACTCAAATATAATTAATACATGTAGAAATTGAAGATACTATTTCCTTAGGATCATATGATTGAATAAATATAAGATAATTAAAAATAAATTGATTGTACTTATTTAAGCAAACCTTCCCCTCCACGTATGATTGCGAGTTCCTTTTTTATAGTTTAAGATAAAAACTAGAATAATAGCTGTTAAGATATTTATGAAATTGTTTACATAAACTGAGAATATTGTCTGTACCCAAAAAAGGGCAGGAATAAATTAAAAAAGATATAAGATTTAGAAAGATATTGAATAAGTTAAAAAAAGACATTAAATTAACTAAATTAAGGGAATATTCAGGGAACAATGAGAACTCATTAAAGCAATAATCAAAAAACAATTGCTGTATGTTGTGCAGGAATTAATTGATTATTCAACCAATTAATTTTGAAAACTTGATAATAATGATTTTAAATATTTTATATAATCGGCAATCTGAGCAACTTCGCTCTTTTACACAGGGCAACGAACCCGCCCTCCAACATATAAACACTAACATTGGTTGTGAGTTGGTTCCCAATCTTAGAGTTTCCTCGGTACAGATAATATTCTTAGCCGATTGTTACCACCACCAATTAACCGGGGTTGTACTCAAAGAAAGGAAAGTCGCACTGTATTATTGTTAATATTTCTATTAATAATTATTTGATGATTACTTTTTAGGATAATCATTAATCCATAAAATTTATTTCTAAATCAAAAACAGTTTTATTGTCCTTTAGATTGTCAGATTTGACTTTTTCATTCGGTTCTGGTAGTTCATAATTTTTACATGATTCTTCTTAAAATTAAGAGATTTTATCTGAATGTAACAAAGAATTATTTTGCTTATCGTCTTTTGAATCTTCAATAACAAATTTGTTGGAGAGAATTTTAAATCGACTTACCACAAACGTTTCTAGATATTGAGAGCCATGTGAAAAATTTTCTCAGTTGATATAGTAGCATAACATTACTTGCTTTCTTAAATACTTTATACATTAAACAGTCGTGCTTAAGTTAACCTAAGGCAATAGCAGTATGTCTAATCTTACTGTAATGTATGTTATCAACTGTTGTCAAACTTTCGAAAGAATTTGCTCCCCTTGCCCAATTTAAGATCAACTTGAAAAAAAAAAAAAAAAACGATTAGAGTACCTTAGTGACAATATTTTTGGTCACCCTATTTTTGAATTACGTCCAACTTTTTCTTTTGTCACCCAAGTTTTTACCGTCTAATCGAAACAGTGATATTGTAGAATGTTCACGTATCTGATTTTTTTGCGAAACTATCTACTTTATTTAATTCAAACCAAGCCGCTAATGCTGTTCCGTAATTTTTATAGCTTTAAATACATTATTTTCTTGAAAAACTGTTGTTTGTTTATTTTCAATATTACTGGTAAATTAAGTACAGAATGACTACGTCTACATAGTAGAAACTCTTGCAATAGCCATCCTGCTTCTATGGGGCTTAAATATCGCCCATCTACATACTTTTATATCCCATCAAAAATTTCTATATCGTCTTTTATGCCTCGTATCTGTGTTTGTCATTTTACGTAATGCTTTATCTTCTCCTGTATGAACACAGTCAAAAATATACTTTATACCTTAAATAAATGCACAATACTTAATAATAATGTGGCTATTGTATTTCTTTAATAAATAGAGATTGTATTGTACTACCATTAAATTATTAACCAAAATTTTTTAATAACTATTTTTAATTTTATATATGTAACTATTACATCAATTGTCACTCCTTTTGTAATTTAGATATCCATGTTTGTAAAAAAAGTATGATTAGTGAACTTTTCCGTAAATTTTTTGTACAAATTTTTTGATGACTGGTAAGGCATGGACTATCTTTATCATGAGGCCCATGATGCATGTGTTTCATAACTAATGTTTTCATATGTGAATCAAGTGGAATTTTTGCTGAAATGTATTTATCTATGTCTGTAGTAGTAAATAATTTATTGTTTAGATGAAATGTTACAATAATACGATAATGAGGTTATTCTCTTTTTTGAAATATAATGGTAAACATAAGTAACGACTTTTCTAAAAATATTGTGTTTAATTATATCGTCTAACATTAATTTCAATTTTGTATGAAATATAAAGATGAACAGTTATATTCAGTACATTATTCGGAGTGGTACCTTTGGAAAAGTTTTTAAAAATTTACTTTATTTATATTTATTAAGGGTTAAATGTTACAGTGGTAAAATAATCAGGTCGTCCAAACTTACGGATTATTGCCATTGCATTTTGATAATGTTTCTGCATATACCTAGAAACACCGATGTATGTTGAAGGTAAAATAAACATATTTCAAACTTCATTGTTTTCAAAATTTTCGAAGTAAGTTGAGGCACTACCCATTACGTGATGTTTCAAACTTTGATAAAATTTAATTCGTAGAAATTTTTAACTGTGTAAGTTTTTAAGGTAACTGTGAAAGAAGTTTATTCTATTGCTTACTATCGTAATATATGCATGCAAAAAAATTGTTGCGTTCATCTTTCAACATGGGGTATGGGACACAAAGTTTTCCTATTTGGTCGATAAGGGGTTTGATATAAGTAATGTCGTAGCAACACAAGATTTTCTGCTCTAGTTAAAAATTTTTGTCCATCGTAAGTTCCACATCTTACATCTTCGACTGGAAATAATGAAGAAAATACCATAAGATCGACATGCTGAATTCGACATACAGCATCGATAATGCAACCTTTAAAGGTGTTGATAAATCATATCAGTATATTCATATAAATTTTCCTGTAGAAATGTTAAACAATACTCGTAAAGGCTTGCCACCTTACAAAGTTAAATTTAAAAAAGGTACAATAGTAACGTTAATTCAAAAATTGTGTACATCAGACGGCTCGTGCAACAGTACACGGTTGCGAATTACTAAATTGTTGAAGTATGAGGTAGAAGGCAAAATAGTTATCGAAGAAAAAATTGGTAATAAAGTTTTAATTTCAAAAATTACTTTAAATACCAAAAATACTTTATCAATACCTTTTATTTTACACCGAAAACAATTCCCATTAGTTGTAGCATTTGCTGTGACTATAAACAAATCTTAAAGTAAAAGTTTTGATAATGTGGGATTATTCTTAAAAAAACCTTTATTTTTTTATGGTCAATTGTACGAGGCTTGATTGAGATACAAAAATAAAAATAAAACTTTTGTTGGAATCGATAGAAAAAAGTTTTTAGAAATTAAAGATATAGTTTGGAAAAAAATTTTTGATTGTAAGCTACGATGTATCTAATGATAGCAACATGATTAAAATACTTCTATATGTATGGACAAGATTTATTACCTAATAATACATCCCATAAATGTATATTGTGTTCATCTATTGTACCAATTTTTTTTATTAATTTAAAACAGATTAGAATAGACCTAAGTCTTCGTGGTTTAATAGGGCTAAATAAGTTGACTCATAAAATAAGTCATCTTAATACAAAATTTTTACAGTTCGTTTTAATGATAAAATAAATATCATTTGAATTTGTGTATGTATTCGTTTTATTAACACATATACAAAATAATATAATACATACACATGAAAATTAACATTTTACACATGTTTATCATAAATACTAACAAAAAAAAAAAAATTTAGCGTATCAAGAACTTTATACTTACTAATAAATTGAAATACAATTAGTTTTTAACCATACTCTTAGTTGTATAAATAAAATGGTTAATCATTATTCGTATGTATAAAGTCCATCTATTTGCCTCCTAAGCGATGTGAAAAAAATAGATGAAAAAACCGTTTATTATAAAAACAATCCTGTTTTTATTAGCTAACATTTTTTAGAAATAAACATTCTTACTGTACAAAAATATGTATGAGATATTATTTTGATGATGTAGTAAGTTATATTTTTATTGAGAGACTTTAAGTAAGATATGAATAAATAAATAAGATTTTAATTACTAATATAAATGGTTTTACATTTTAAAATGTTGCTTGGAATGCTTCACATAGTTAACTGTATAGTATAACATTTAACTTTGTAATTTATTATTTAATTATAATAACGCTTTGCGCAAAGACCCTCCACAAATAAATCATAACTTTAAATTTCTCCTTCCTTGACGATAAGATAATTTATGTCGATGAGATAGTTGTGTTTTTAAGTAATTCAATAATGAAGCAGTTTAAAAATAATATATTAATTTATATACGACACGTATACGTCTGTATACACATCAAGGTCCGAAAAAGACTGTATAACCCCTGTCAGGTTCCCCAAAAGTAGTGTGGGTGAGATATACGGATATCTCAGTAGCACTAAATTATAAACGTTACAAGACAAAAAATACACAGTAAGGCATACTTTATGCACTTTAAGCATTTTAAAATTTTATTTCAACAAAAAAAAATTGTGAGAGTTAGTGTTCGGGTCTTAGTCAGAAGATTTTAACCATATTGTTATCATAATGTTTCACAGAAGTACAAAGATTTATTATTTCAGATAAGTACACTTATAAATGCAAAAAAGTGTCGAAAGATATTTGTGAAATTCCGGTTAAAACTTCGAAAGTTAAGAAATGTATGATTTTTAAAAATCTTAGTGGAAAATTCTTTAAAATTCGGCGAACTTTCACGGTTTAAATTATCAATGTTATTATGTAAGTTTTAAGCCAATGCGTTTAGTTTTATCATGTCATAAAATATATGGTTCAATCATTGAAAAATACATAGTACTAAAATAATACAAACAAAAAAAAAGTAACGTGGCCTACACTTAACACTTATTAAATATAAAATATTAAGTTTTACATGTCATAAATGTGAATATATTTGTATGTATTCTACATACATGAATTTTATTTAATAAGTTAAGATAACTAATACGTTCAATTAATAACTGATAAAATTTGTTGCACAAATATTTTTCAAGAGTGAAGTGTGTCTATTTGATCCATGTGCAGCCTTGAAAATAGACTGATAACGATGCATGGCACGTTATGATGTTGGGGGCATGGGGGTACTAAACGTGGGACTACCAAATTTTTCCGCTACGTCAAAATTATGTTAAAAAAAAAACAAATTGAACCTTATTTTGTGGGGGGTAGGGGGCATTTGTAAACAATTTTTTTTTGTGGGATAACTGTGGGGGTTTGTGTATAATATTAATTAGAATATATCAACACATAGAAAATTATGTTTATTTTTTAAGTACAATCGGTGTCTCTGATTAAAATTATTAATTTGTAAGATAAGAAGTCTAGAATGTAATGTGTTTGAATGTCGTTTTTAAAAGATAATTTGTTTATTATATGTTAAGTGTCTTCCAGCCTCTTCAGAAATTCTATTATAAATTTATTCACACAATAATAAACTTGTTGAATATTGTATTCTGTTAACAAGTCTTTGGTTTTGATCAGTTAAGTGATACAAGTTAAATTACGTCATTATAATATGTTTAGAACAATCAGGTAAGTAAATTTCATTCTTATGCTTAGCACGTTAAAATAACGTGCGGGGCCCAAAAAGAACTGTGGGGGAGCTGAATGTGGGTTAACATATTTTTAACGATGTTAAAATCACGTATGAAACGATCGAATTTTACTTTATTTCATGGGGGGCTGTTTAAAACAAAGTTTTTTTTGTGGGGGTGGGGAGGGGACTTGAGACTGCCCCACACGAAACAACTATAAATTATAGTAAAATATATAAATGTTTGTGGAAAGGTTACTTATGCGGACACATACATGTATGGGAGGGTAATTATAAGGACAAAAAGGAAATTGTGCAGACGTCCACATAATTTCACAATGTTACTGATATATATGTCAAAAGCACGCAAAATCTGCATAAGTTACTATGTATAAACATATATATGGATGATTGTGCTGTAACTTTCTCAGATCGTGTCCACTACTCATACTCACGTGCCGTAATAAAATGCGAAACTTTAAAAACGTCAAATTGTTTTAAATGTTGTCAACTTTACTTGACATATTATCTTATACCAATATATTTATCCCTTCATTGAAATAATCAATCATTTATTGTCAAATTTTCCATTCCGACCCATGTCCGCAACTCAATTTTACTCATGAAAGCTTTCACCGGTAAATTATAAGGCTTATATGCCACTTCGGCGTGTAAGCATTATATACTCTAGGTATTGGTGATTAGATTTGTACTATAATCACACCAAAAATCGACAAAGACGAGTGACTTTTCACTGTATACATTTTATCCGCGTATTTGCACCATAATCGCGGTTTTAACAAAAATCAGTTGGAACTAGTATCTTTTTGGATTAGAAGTACTAACCACTGATCACTTTTCAAAGTATAGGACTAAAATGAATGAATCCTTACGACAGCAGTACCTGAAGTTGTTACCTCTCTATAAGCCAAGCTCTTTTTTTTGCGTATTTCGCACGTACAAACATTTTATTCCGTTCCAACCCCCACGGAACAACCACTTGGTGTGTGTGTGTGTGCAGGTACGCAAACTATAGTTTCTTATTCCGTTTGAGGCTTGTAAATAAAGTATGGGTGGACAAGCCATCGTAATACGACTATGAGTCGTACAAGCACTACAAACATTAGAAATTCCATTCCAAACTTTTCCATTACGACCCTACCTCACCTTAAAGTGCCATTTTTTTCTTTTAGAGCGATCAATCCCAGCCAAACTTTTTTTCCATTACTATTCGGCTGAAAGACGAGACATGTCTCGGGGTTTCGTCTAATTGGCCCTTTTTCGCTACATAAATGCAAAAACGATTGCACTGCTTCCAACGTCGGTAGAAAAGTGGTACACTCTATGAGCTGGCTTTATCTGGGCTTAAGAAGGTTCGGTAGTGTTAGCGGAGGGAAATCTTAGAGAGGCAAGGGGAGGGAGAGCGTCTAGCAACGTTGTGAATTTTTTCGGCGGCTGGCACGTCGTCTACTGTTGTTGTCGTCTACTGCTGTTGTCGTCGTCTACTAATGACAGTGTACTTATTTATTCGGTTGAATTTTTTGTATTGAAATTCTCAATTACAAAAGCAGTTTTTACTATTCATTACATTTCAAAGCGCGCGCCAAAAGCAGCGTTGCCAAGTCGTCTGCTGCGAGCACATTTTTTGCTGTTTTTTAATAGAAATATGTGGTAGGGTTCTCTCAAACTTTGACAAAATATTGTTTTGACAATATTCTTTCATTTAAAAAAAAAAAAAAGCAAGTTCATTTAGCCGTTTTTTTTTTATGTGAAATTTAAGTGATTTCTCCATAAGCCTACATGTTAAAATATTGTTTTTTCAGGTCAATATATCTTGAAAACGGTGTGGTTAAACCCTTCAAAAATTTAGCTGTAATTTAATACTATTATCCCAAACAACATATCGAAATTTCAAAAATTTTCATCATAAAAAATTATCACTACCGAACCTCCTTAAATGAAAGCAGAAACTCAGTCCTAATGATTAAAACACAATATAATACTAAATTACAGCCAAAATCACATTATTAGCGATACTTACGTTCTAATTAAAGCAGCTGTAACTTTTGAATGGAGGCACAAAATCATACAAAATTTTTTTTAATGAATATATCTTGATCCCAGCTTTTATTTAACCTCAGTAAAAACACTAGAACTATTGAAGGAGCTTAGCTACACGTGCTAGAAAGTGATACAATTTTTCGAAAATCGATGAAAGCTGACTTATATAAAATTTCGTATTACTTTTGATCAGAAGATTTTATAGTTGCATTGCTTTAAATATTTAATACTGATAACGAGTACAGTAAAAAATATTAAGTTTTACATGTCATAAATGTGAATATATTTGTATGTATTCTACATATATGAATTTAATTTAATAAGTTAAGATAACTTATACGTTCAATTAATAACTGATAAAATTTGTTGCACAAATATTTTTCAAGAGTGAAGTGTGTCTATTTGATCCATGTGCAGCCTTGAAAATAGACTGATAACGATGCATGGCACGTTATGATGTTGGGGGCATGGGGGTACTAAACGTGGGACTACCAAATTTTTCCGCTACGTCAAAATTATGTTAAAAAAAAAACAAATTGAACCTTATTTTGTGGGGGGTAGGGGGCATTTGTAAACAATTTTTTTTTGTGGGATAACTGTGGGGGTTTGTGTATAATATTAATTAGAATATATCAACACATAGAAAATTATGTTTATTTTTTAAGTACAATCGGTGTCTCTGATTAAAATTATTAATTTGTAAGATAAGAAGTCTAGAATGTAATGTGTTTGAATGTCGTTTTTAAAAGATAATTTGTTTATTATATGTTAAGTGTCTTCCAGCCTCTTCAGAAATTCTATTATAAATTTATTCACACAATAATAAACTTGTTGAATATTGTATTCTGTTAACAAGTCTTTGGTTTTGATCAGTTAAGTGATACAAGTTAAATTACGTCATTATAATATGTTTAGAACAATCAGGTAAGTAAATTTCATTCTTATGCTTAGCACGTTAAAATAACGTGCGGGGCCCAAAAAGAACTGTGGGGGAGCTGAATGTGGGTTAACATATTTTTAACGATGTTAAAATCACGTATGAAACGATCGAATTTTACTTTATTTCATGGGGGGCTGTTTAAAACAAAGTTTTTTTTGTGGGGGTGGGGAGGGGACTTGAGACTGCCCCACACGAATCAAAAACAG
>NW_019379502.1:1484896-1514071 GCF_000648655.2 Copidosoma floridanum | reverse complement strand
TTTATGATTATACAGATATGTACTTTTTTTTACAAAAAAGCCTTTATAATAATATATCCATCCTTGAATACTTTAATTCCAAATATTAGTTGTATTTATCATGTAATAAGATATTGTGATACGATAAAGCTGAAACTAGCAGATAAATTCCAGCAGCGATACCGTAAAATAACAAATTCTACTTTGGGTACCCTTAAAACATAAATAGGTACCTCATTTTAATACTAAATGAGAAAGGTACCTGGTCTAGTTTTAAGGGTACCTAAGTAAAATTTATTATTTTACGGTATCGCTGCCGGAATTTGTCTGCTAGTTTCAGCTTTATTGAGATACGAAACTATGTGTTTTATGTATGTTCGTGGAAGGGCCGTTACCGTCGCGAGCTAAAGCCCAGACCACGTCGAAGACAGATACAGGAAAAAGGATTAACGCGAGACTTGTAATTGTAAATTAACAGCAACATTTATTTTCAATCAATTGGTATACTATGTACAGGTGCGAACTGAGTGAAGCGTTCAACTCAGTCGCGGCGCTTGCTTGGACTGACTAGTGCTACGCAGAGCACGGTGTATTTGTATGCTTATATGCGAATGTTCGAGAATATTTCGTTTTGCAGATAACAACTATTGAATATATAATAACGTAGAAAAGTATAAATGTAGCACAGTCTCTAGAGTATTGTTTTAATCCTAGTAGTAACGTATGAAACATAAGATATTCAACTCTAAGAAGCTCGCGAAGAAGTAACAGACATTTAAATATTACAGCAATTTCGCATAGCAATAAAATGTACAGTACATTTAAGCACAAGTCCACTTTAAAGCTGAACAATGTATATTTCAACTATATTGAAAACCGACACAATGGCTCAACGTTAAAGTTGCAGTCCTGTCGATCACCAAGGTTAAGCAGCATTTGGCGCGGTTAGTATTTGGATGGGTGACCGTTCAACTCTTGCCGTTTTACCTCTGCTGTTTGCTTTGTGGATTGATTGACTGTTTTTCTATCCCTTTGACATCGTGAGCGGGAGGTGTGCCAAATTTCTGTCCCATTGTCTAAGTCTGCACACTGAAAATGAAATTGTGCATCCTCCGCCACAGCACGTGCAAAGATCACACAAAATACCCGAATACTTTTTATCTCAGTCACTTGTGCAGCAGTCACACAAGTCAGGGGAGCTCACATTCCAGATTTATACGTCAGTGGCACTCGCATCTTAAGGTGTCTGCTCCTCATGCCTTCTATGCATCAGATGCTTCTTGTCTCTTGTGTGCAGTGCAATCAGAGCGTGAACCTTGTTATTTATCTAGGCTGACCAATCAATTATCTGTTAAATTGTGCGTTACATCACGCACTATACTTTTATGCATAAGCGTGTTATGAATTTATACCGATTTTTCTTAATGCGTAAGGTAAAGTACCCTATATTCGGACAAAAGTGTTGTTTGGACCTATATCCGGACAGCAGCGATAATTACATAATTTTTACAATTAATAAACAGCAATAATTACATAATAATTACAATTACTGAATGAAAAAATTTATTAGTAATCTACAGTATCGAATTGATTTAGGATACTTACAACATATGTCATATTAATTCGATAATTCATTAAAAGAAATGTTCTTTCTTGCAAATCGAGGTTTTTTGTGTTTGGCTGCTGTCCGGAAATTAGATACTACGGTTCAAACTGTACCCCATATTCGGACACACATAATCCAGCAATTCACTAGCTTACAAGTGCGAAGAAATGGTATACAATGTAGTAAAATATAATAATAATTTGTTTTTTGCATTTGTTTAACAAATTAAAGCCATTAAAGTAAAATATAACTGTACATAAAGATCTGCCATCACCTCATTTTCTCAATATTCACGACTGTCTATGGTATATACACGGGGCTGTTCCGGATCAGGTTTTTCCTACGGAAGATTTCCCGGGGTTTTCCTGATCCAAATGACAAATTGTCATGGACGAATGCGGAGCACTTATTAGGGTCTTCCTCTCTTTGAATCCTATCCCAATTACTTCCCAATCCCAAGTGCTAAGTGCCCTAAGTAGTGACTCTACAAGAGAGCCGGATGTAAAGCACTGTAATATAAAAAAAGTATATTGGAATATTAGAAACATCATTAAAAAAAAGTAAACAAACTGAGTAACAATTGATTATTTATCTTATAAGTCTATTGTTTTGTAGATATTGAATTTAAATCAAATGAAGTTATTGAATTTTTAAGCTTTAAATATTTCTTGGAGGATTAGCGAGCGAAGCACACAAGGTGCGTAAGCCCTAAAAGTGTACATATATATATATACGCTCCACGCGCCAACCCCCCACTAACAGACTGTGTCATAACATTTTGTAAAAACAAAGAATAAGCAGGCGTCGTAGCGTCGAGATGCATTCTTTCAGTTAGCTCTTGTTTTCTAATCTAGTAAGTTCAACGTTGATAGTACATGCTGTCGTCCATCTAACAGGGAGATGGAGGGAGGGGGTTTGGAGCGAAATCAGGATTTCGCACAATCTGCCTACCTCGTTAAGTAAACGACTTTATCTTCCACTTAACGTGCCCGCGTCAGAGTCGTCTACGATTAAAAGTCGTTTAAGATTGTAATGGATTATTTGCGGTCAAACGGTCTCCCTTCTGTAAGCTCTCAAACTCGAGGGAGGACTACCGCTGGCTGAGACGAACGCAGGTGAGATAGGCGTGACGCAGCTCAATTTTCTCGCAAACAGGGAAGCTCACAGTTTTAATCGCACGATGGTTATATGAATTGAACGAAAAGCGTCGGGTTGCAAGCTCTTGATAGAGGCCAACTTAATTCAGGATATCAAGACGCACGCATAGATGCCCTTCATCAGATCGTCGATACTTGAGTAGATGACAGCTGCCATTACTCAACAGCTGGCTGCATCCGCAAATACATAGGGTGGCAGAGTAGAAAACAGCTGATTTAGTGAGGAATCGTCAGTTAAGAGAAGTTTTTTAGCTGGTTCAAAAATTCGTGCAATTGCTAAGTTAATCATCATAATCAACTTAGCAGCAAAGACGACTGACATGATCTACCCACGAGGATCGAAGAGGTGGGCGAGGGCTACAAGCATGATGCACTAAGTTTGCTATGGCAGTATGTCAGGTGGTCTGTGTTAAAAGCAGTCACTGATGGGACCCCAGCTTATACCAAGCTTGTTAACGAGGCCGTTTACGCTGAACTTTAACGTAGTCAGTTTGAGGCGGAATCTGCAGAGGGATCACATAGGATCTCTGGCCTATTTGCTACCCATTTTTTGAGTGGAACTCTATCAGCTTGCAACGAGCCGATTATCTGATCACGGCAAAGTCGCACCGTATCGATGTCATCAGCGTCAGAGACGACCTCGTTGACATACCAATTGTTCTTTACTATACACACGGCCTCGGATGACGCATGGCCTGCGTCTTTACACAGCTGTATAATTGTACGTAGAGAGAGATAGGGAACCCTGTCCTTACCGTAAGTTACATTAAGTAACTGAAAATTCTTTGGCCGGTTTGACTTATTTATGTTCTACAAAATCTGCCAAAGATCTACGTTATGCTCATCAATCAATACTTACCGAAATACAATTTGGTCCAAGCGATGTGCACAGCTCAGGGTCAACTGATCAACATCACTCAGGATTCGAAAATTTAAGTCTAAGAAGTCTAGGTAATGCCACCACAGAGGACGGAGTCTCAATCGAGGCAGGTAGTGCGCAGTCAGCTGCAACAACCGGATTTGTGTCTGCAGTTGTGCTATCGTTGACGAGCACGTGATATAAGCGCCGCAACGCCTGAGATATTCGTAGTAGCTTGCTCGAAACTGGCATCAGCTTTCAAACTCTGTGAGTTGACTACCCGGTTAATGGTCTCCTTAGAGTTTGATGCGAGTCACACTTGATTGGTCTGGGTGCTTGTTGACTCAGGCTTAGATTGACGTTTGCAGCCACCATTATTAATTAAGCTGTGATGCGCCACATTTCAGTACTGGCATACATCCTGGGTAGAGCAGGAATAAATCACGTGGCACAGCTGAAACCACTTAAAGCACAGCTTCAGCTGAGCAACAAAAGAAAATACATACAACATTTTTAATGTTTGCTTTGAAAACTTTTTATCTTCTATTAAAGACTATGATGATGGAAGCAATGACGTTACATTTGTCGTAAACAACACTTAAGTAAAAGTTTTCTAAGTATTGTTACTATGCTACATTTAACAACTGGAGAATGACGAACTCCTTTTACAAGAAAAACATTTTTTACTCGGTCTTTAAATTTTGTTCAGCAGGTTCCCGTACACTTTACTGAAGACAATGGTAATGCAGCAAATTGCGATTACGCATATATTCCAATCTTAAAAAAGTTAGAAATTTTCTTACAAAATCCAAAAAGCAATGTTTTTTTTTAAGATGTTCCAAAATTTATCCATGTGAAAGGGTATTTCAATATTCATGATGGTTCTGTAATAAACAATAGTACTTTTATGTTTCAGCTAAAGACTTCATAGCTTACACTTTACGTTAACACTTTAGATATATACAACTCACATGGATCTTCTCGGGAAAAGTTTCAAGTGCTTGGTATGTACATGATGCTGCTAAATTTACCAGCATATTCACGATCTCAAGTAAATAAGTTAAAGCTAGTATTACTATGTAAAGAAAAAGACCGGGGAAAATTTGGATGTAATCAACTTCTTGAAGTCCTTATGCAAGATCTACAACAACTGTAAGTGACTGGATTCCATGTCAATAGTGATGGCTATGAGGAGGTTTACAGAGGTAGCATTGCATGTATTTTTTGTTATAATTTGAAATCACATCAAATTGGTGGATTCATAGAAAAGTTTAGCAATGTCAGCCATTTTTTCCGTTATTGTGAAGTAAGTTTTGTGGAGTTTCAGCAAAATCCACTTAAAGATACAAGCTGAGATCTCCACTAAGCTATGATAAATGTGTTTCTCAAGCCTTGATACAGAAAAAAATTGTTAAAGAGGTGAAACTAAAATCACCTTTAAACCACCTTCTGCATTATCATGTAGCTAATCCAGGTTTGCCTCCTTGTGCTGCACATGATACATTTAAAGGTATCGTTCAGTACGGTTATCTCACAATTTGCTACTTTTCAAACAAAAATGGTTTAAAATTTGTTTATTAAATTCGCAGACTATATCTAATGCAAACAAGAATTATGCACATTTTTGCTGTATACATATTTTTGTACACAAAATATTTTACACAAGCGTACGAATAAAGACCACAAGATATGTAATGATTATTTTTATGTGGACAATATTTGTGCTTGAATCAATGTACATTTTGTGCACATTGCATCATGATTAAATATAGTCTATGAACAAAGCTCCTTTAATTTTTTCACAAATACTGCGCACAAAAAATGATGATAACATATTTTGTGACCTTTATTTATTATCTTGTGCACGATATTTTGCGTAAAATTCTCATGTGCACTGGGCATGGTCAAAAATCAATAATAAAGCCAAGAAATTAACTAATTTTGCTAGTCAGATGGGTAGATTAGTGATGGTTTTTTCTGCAGCAGTTTTGGACTTGGTTAAAAATTTTGAAGATCCTATTTGGAGAATTGTAATCGTTCTAAGGAATATTTGCAGTGTTTTCAGGGCTCAATCTCTTCGTAGTAGTCAAGTATTAAGTAAAATATATTACATACATAAGTATACTTAGAAAGTCAAATTTTTCTGAAATCCCTTTCAGACCAAAACATGAAATTTAAGGGGCTCCAAAACATCTGTGGACTTTAAGGTTTAAAAGCAAGCACAAGTTTTTTAAGAATTTAATGAGGCACATAAAAAATTTTAAGCACGTTACGATAAAAATGGCTGAGAAATATGAATTGCATTAGTCTTCCGTAGGTAGAGATTTCAGTGTTATTGTCGAATCTTCAAAAACTGTCATTTTTCGTCAAGATTATGTTAATTTGGATAGTTGGAAAATAATCCAAGGTTCTCCCTATTCAGGATCAATGAAATATTGGTGCTGAGGCATAAAGTTTCATGGTGTCAGTTACTATGTAGGAGAGCATATATGTGTAGGAAAAACAGAGTATGGTGACTTTTGATTTAATTTATAAAATGTAACACTCCATCGTAAACGAACTAAAAAATTTTGTTCATTTTTACCAACAAAATTTCGACATAATATACATACATAAATTCGGACTGTATAAGAAATTAGAGTACAAAGAGTCCGAGAACAGGCTGGCACAACTGTCCATTTTTCTCTACTCCTCCTTGTTGTCACCTGATCGTTGTTTTTAACCAAATCCACCACTGTTGCAAACTAATTAATCTCTCATTACTACTAATCTACTTGATCGACGAATATGTATACAGGTATTACGTACGGTAATTTAGCTACTACTGTATTAAGGTAAGTATTATTAAAATTATTATTAATACCATAACGTACCGAACGTTTATTTCATCAATTATTTTTAAACAAAATATCAAGCAATTTTCATCGTTCTTTTTGCAACAAGAACAATTGAATAAATGAACGGTATTTAGCATTAGTATATATAAATGATATTTCATCTTGACTTTGATATTAAGTAACAATAAAATTCTGTAACATTTTGATGTAAGGGGAAAAGGAAGGGCTTGAGTAAGTAAATCAGCTTCCCTTCTCTTGACGCATGTAGAAGAGCAACCAGGATGAAGAAAGTGACAACTTCTAAGTGGCTGAACTACAGCAGTTCTAGCCAATTAGACTTTTGGCTACAATCATTTTTCAAAGATTTTCCCACGGGAAAGTTTCTTGCGTCATTTTTGAGCCACCATGTGATCGAGGTCCGCTACTTCCCATAAAAAGGTCTGGAGGCCCGGAAAAGGACGAAATTTTATTTTCACCCTCGAACGGTGAACTGGGTAGTTCAAGTCCGCCTCTGTTATCGTTCGATCCTTTTTGCATTCGATTCGTCATCAAAATCTCTTCAACTTGGCTTTTTTTTTAGCTAGGAAAAATGGGAGTGCACGCTTTTTTCTTAAGATTCCTGGCTGATGGACCCCATTCCTGATCGTCCTTATGTACAGGAAATACATAGGGATTATATATCCCATCGCAACCTGCGATAAAAAACTTAGTTCTAAAATAAAAATAAAAAAACATAAAATTTTAATTTAAATGTCACGTTTATCTCTTATTTACAGAAACAAACCTTTACACTTTGTAGAAAAATATTATTTGCTATTATTAATAGTGATATACTACTAGATATTGACATTTTTCCAGCCACTAGGGTTTAACTGTTCTATAACCTAACATACGTTCATTCAAACGATACTATACAGTAGGATACTATAAATAAGATTTTTTATGGATAAACTCAAATGTTTAAGTACTAAAAATATAAAAACTATAAGGATATAAAAACTAGTGAATTTTTTTTTACAAAAGTAAATAACTGTAAAAATTATTTCAGAAAAGGATAAAAATAAACATAACACTTCACGGTTTAGTAGAGAAATAAGTCATCATATTAAACTATCACATGTTAAAAATGGTACATTATGTTACAAGGGATAAAACTCGATGATCCACTCCCAGCAGTAAAGTTACCCACCGAGGCGAAGCTGAGGGGCAAACCACCGGAGCGGATTATCGTGAGACATCCCGTGTGATGTATACTATTTTTCTGACTACTTCAGCCAAAAATTCATAATTCGTTAGCCATCAGATAACAATTAGCTTCAGCGGTGAGTATGGTGATAGGTTACGTTTGGGCCAAAAGTAAAGGGCTTGTAACATCCCCTAACATTTACAACCTGGGCAAAGCAGGGGTTGTTGGTTAGCAGATGTTAACAGGCCCAAAAATCAAAAGAAGTCGGTCAGAATAACTTAATTTTATTAAAAATCCTTTAAATTTTGTTAGGTACTAAATGACATCTGATAAATTGTGTTATTTGATAAAGATTTTTGCATATCAACAACATTTAAACATTTATAAGCTTCTAAAATTATTTATTAGACTTCTGTGCATCGGTTGCTGCAAAAGTCACATGTTTAATTTTTTATAAGATTTTCCAACAACCATTTAATCATTGTTTTCATATTCAGATTCAGGTTAGAAATTTACCACGTAGCATATTACCGAAAGAGATTACATGCATTACATGACAAATTTATAGTCATACCTGAGTTGGACGCGTGCTCTATATTAAAGTTTTCTCACAGCTCGAAAAAAATAAATAAACACAGCGTAGGTAAGTAACTACTTAATACTTATTCACTTTTACACTGCTGCTTCCGCTCTTTCTCTCTCTCTTTCTCTCTATCTGTCTCTCAAGTGAAGAAAAGTAGGAAGGAGCAGTGGAGCACTGCTGCTCGCTCTCTCTCTATCTCTTTCTCAAGCAGGAGAAGTAGGGAGCAGGAAGTTTTTTCTCCCAACCCCTTTACGCGATGTCCCTATACACTGCCGCCGAAGCTCGAATCTTCGGGTGAGGTAGTAAGAAAATATCTATAAAGAAACCCATTTAATTCTATGACAAAATAATACTGTCCATCCCAAAGTTAAGAATATAAAAAGTTTTGAATGCCAGGTTCAATTATTTATTTATAAATTAGTGGTTAAATTGTAGCTGCCCAAAATAAGTCAATAAATAAATACCTCTGCTTTAAAATACCAATTCAACTTCCTTTATGTATACTTCAGTTTACGTTAAATAAAAAAATTATTAATTTTATTTTTTCTTCGCAAAATTTTTTATTTAAACAAACAATAATTAAAAAATAGGGGTGAATGACCAAATTACTGCGAATTCAAATTTTTTACTGTGCTGATTTATTTGATTTTCTGTTTTTTAATAAAAATTAAAGTAAATTCATTTCGTTGTCATCTGCAGCATCTTGTGCGATAAAAACGAAGACGTTTTTCCGTAATGCTACTTTTACTATTTCTTTTAATAGTTATTTTAGTGTTGATATTATTTGCTTGAATTACTGTGGATAGTTATAAGATCAGCACCAGTTATTGTGAACCTAATTATTGCGTGCGTATCTTTCATAAGGTTTTTATGTTGAACCCTAGACTCACTTACTGTGCACCAACTACTGCAAACGGCTACGAAGTTGTATAGGTTAGATTTGTTGAACATCGTTTCGTTCAACAATTATGCATTTCATGATGTATTAAAAGATTCTGGATTAAACATTATTAATGTCCAAACGTGGTACAGTGTCTAAGCACACGAATTTTTTAGTCTGTTTTTCTTATTTTGTATTATTGACGAGTATGCAGTAATTAGTACCTGCCCAGTAGTTGGATCATTTACCCTCATACAAATATAAACAGTATCGATAATTATCTAAAAAACTTTGGAACCGATATAATGATAGTTAATGACAGAAATAATTATGTTTCCTAAGAAGAATTAAAATCAGACTAAGTCAAATGTAATTAACTAATAACTCACTTATCTTATAATATTTGTTAGCGTTAACTAAAATTGTATGGTACCGTATGGTATGGTATTTTGATTTCTAGGACTCTATTCAGCTTTTTGCTATATCAGAGACCATTTTTGCTTTCAATTTTTTTTCCTAACCACAAGGTGTACGAGTTATTCGTGCGGGCCCTTTGCAAAGTTCCCCTCAGACGACTCAGTTTCTCATCCTACAGAGTACTATTTACAGGGCGCAGCGATTGTCTCAAGTACACCCCAGCTATCATCAAGTTTAATGGAAAGATATTCTTCCAATAAAATATTTAACTCGCTGTGACAATCTTTTTACAATCGACAGTGATTTTTACCCGATGAGCTGGCCAGGTGTTGGCTTTCCTTCGAAAAGGAAGCCCCTGGAGGTCCAGCCATCACCAGAAAAATCAAATATTAGTTACAAAATCGGATGAGTGGTTTTTTAGCATTCTGGGCACTAATCCCATCGGGGAAGTCCAAGAAAAATATTTCGATAATTTTTTACAGGGTAAGAACCCACGATCCCTCGAATACCTTCCACTGGGAGGCTAGTATGCTAACCACTAAGCCATTCTAACTCTTTGCAATTTTGTGGTAAAATATACTAATAAGAAAAGTAGAGAGAAAACTTTAGGAAAAAGAATATTATTTTAATCAAAAAAAATTTTCCATTTTCAAAATGAATTTAAAAAAATTTTTAAATAAACCATGAGTTGATTAGAGGTACTATAAGAACTAATTATCCAAAAAAATATTGAAAAATTCAAACTTATCATTTATAACTTCAAGAAGATGAGATGATTCAGTTGAGAGCTAATACTACTGTAGTAGACAAAGATTTACTGAAGTAAAAAAAAGTTTTTTGAAGAAAAATATAACTCTATTATCCAAGATAATAAATAAGCCTATTTGTAGAATACAAACTATAAAATGAAAAAAGATAGGTTTTATGCTTTACGAGATAAAATAATCATGAAAATCAAAATTGATAACAAAATAACTTTGGATTTATAATTAAAAATTTGGTAGCTGACTTGACGAATAATTTATCCTATACGTCGGGGTTTTTTTATTTATAAATTAAAGTAACAAAAAATTTTGGGATATATGAAAGAAATAACAATTTTTTTTTTCATTCAACAAAAGGTACGAATAGTTCATTTTCAAGCCGCAATAATTAACAAAATTAACGAACTACTTTAGTCCCAAGACTCTAAATTAATCTCCAAATTTATATAAACGAAACTCTAAACTTATTGTTTGATGAAAATAATGATTTTAAAAGAAGTAAAGATAATCATTTTAAGTCTTAAATTTAACTACTATGTATAGTAAGTCTGAAAGAAAAGTACACCAAAAACATGCAATTAGAGACGTAAATAACAGTTTGATGTAAATAACAAAACGACAAAGTTAATTTCTAGTAGTTAATAGTGTAAAGCTCCTTTACATTTCTTTCGATAAATTTCAATTCACAACAATACAAAATTATATTTTAAAGAGGTGGTTAGCAAAACTACGACACATACAATTTTTAGTATAATTTTTTAAAAACAAAAGTTATTCTCGTTTCATTTCATTGTCTCCGTTATCTCTTTCTTGTAAAAAAAAAAGTTAATGTTTTTCGCAGTATCCTAACCCTATGACACTTTAATTTACCTGTATAATAAACAATCAAAAGATTTTTGGAACTTTTAACCACCACATTGGATCAAATCTCTTTAACTCACAAGGAAATATTTGACTTTGCATCGTTATTATTGACACTAATGAGAAAATATACAACTAATTGATTGTATAATACACAGTTGGAATTGAACATTATATGATAAATATATTCTCTTAGTGAATTACAGAAATTTAATTTTTGAAGTAATGTAAACAGATTGCAGACTTTACAATACTATTGTTACTAAATATTCTCGAGGTTATTCTAGCTAAGATGGACATATATATGATTTAACGTGCTCAGTAAAACTGTCATTTTATTTTTCGCAAAGAAAAATGGATGTACATGGTAAGCATTAAAAATTACTTTAAAAAATTACTTTAGCAGTTTTCTATACTCTTTGTTATCGATTTTATACTTTTTTTTACGTGCATTTTCAGTTACGAAGTTTACGAAAAAATATATTTGCTTAGTACATTATTTTAAATTTCAACTCATTTAAAAGCATTTTGTTTTCTAAGTACTTTTACCTTAAGTGTAAATTATTTCCGGAATAGGCTTCTATCCATTTTTTCCTGTTGGTGAACTTTCCTTCAAAACTTCTTCGCCCAATGTCAGTCTCATTAACCTTCTAACCATCCCTCTAGGACTCTTGTAATATATCTGTTAAATGCATAAAACTTTTTGACTATTTACGATAATACCAGATCCTTTTTTGAGCTCAATCTGCACAGAAAATTACATGGGTTGAGTTAAATTGATTTCCAAATATTTCAAATACACTTTATATGTGGTATTATCTGCACCGAGCCAGTACTAGTATCAGTTAAATAATGTGAAATTGAATTTGTTCTATCTGTAGGCTAAATATATACAATGTTGTCTTACATAATTATAAACATAATGTTACAAGTACTTTTTGTGAGCGTAATACTGTAAACAATATACCTCGACAGATTTATTTTGCGTGGCATGAATCAATTTCAGTAAATTCATCAGCTGGTTGACTCTTACAACGTCATGAGAATTAACTATCATAAGCAACATGATGTCATGAATACATTTAATTTTTAGTGTTTTTACACAAAATAAAAATAAATCTATTTTAAAAGCATACTTGTTGGTAATTAAGAACATATGAATGTTGCAGTTTTGTTATCCTCCTTTTGTTGAGCATTTCTTTGAGCGCTTGCTATTGATACTGTTGTGGGTACATTTTGAATTTTTCGATTGTAAATGTGGTTTACAATTATCTGAAATATTTTCATTTTTTTCATCTTCGTCGCTATCCTCTTCTTCACTCTCTGTCTTCCTCGTCACTCTCTTTTTCGTCACCTTCGTTCGTTTCATTCTTACTTTCTTCATCTTCTTCTTTTTCTTCTAAAGTTTTTTCTTTTCTTTGACTTAATAAATCATCCTTCTTTGTTTTATAGCTGAAAAGTTTTATTCAGGACGAGAGTAAATGAGTTAAAAATATTGCAAGTTTTAGTTTTCAAATTTTATTAAAAAAATTTTTCAAGTTACTTCAATAAAATATCAATTTTGCCTAAGCAGAACTAGGTGAGAACCTAATACACTTTTTAAGAAAGTTAGACCCGAAGTGTAAACTAAAAAAATACTTAATGTGTGGGCTGATTAGTATATAAAGTCAGCCCGCAATTCGAGTGCTGTAAAAGCGCCACGCGGCAAGAAAAAGCACACAGTAGTACCATTAGTGCTAGAACTAGAGAATACAGAATATATCTCTTTACGTATAGAAGGCCAAAGTGGCCAGTTTTTTTATGCTGAAAACTAACGTCCCCCAGTGGTAGTAGGCCCCCTATAAGGCAGGTGGCGTTCATTCCGATGCAGTAGTTACCAATGTTACCAATGTTACATGAATAATAAGAAATACAGTAAAACAATAGTATTTTGTTTTGAAAAATAACGAAAACAATAGTTGTAAGCTTCAATACACAAACTTCGAATAATAATCTTCAATTTCTACTTAATCTGTAACTCCTGGTCAAGCACTTTATACATGGCTAATAAATTTTATGCCAAAAGTCTCATCCACGGCTACGTGGTTAAGACTGCAAGATTTACTTTTGCGCTCACGCATTCGATTCCAGAGGATATTTTTTTTTTAATTCTTTGTAAGTATACCTTTCTATGAATGTGTTAGTTTTATAACATTTGACTTTGTTTTAATGATGATAAAAAATCGTTTTGAGTAAAAGAAAAAGAAATTGATTTCGTTAAATTGTGGTACTGCAGCTGTTGGCTAATTCCAATAAAATATAAAAATAGGAGCACAAACAAAATTGTGTCTATAGGTTAATACTATTTTTGTGTTATACATAGTGTTTAGAAAAAAAGTGACTTAAATTTTTTTATTTTAAAATGTTACGCAATGTACGTACCTTTTCATCAAAATTGTTAAACCGAGGGCTAAGCTTCAAAAATTAAATTTTAAACTATCATAAGAAACCAACAAAATCTATCTTTTTCAGTTTATTTTAATTCTTCAATTTTTCAATTTATGAATAATACTTTATTTTCATTTCATAATTTGGTACTAGAAAAATTTTGATGGAATTGAACTTTTTTTTTTTTAATAAAACGATTTTTCATCCTTATTAAAACAAAGTTAAATGTTATGAAACTTATTTACTTATGGATAGGTATACTTACAAGGAATTTAAAAAAAACACTGTCTTTCGGAATCAAATGCATGAGCGCAAAAGTGAATCTTGCAGTCCTTATCACGTAGCCATGGATGAGACTTCTGACAAAAGATTGATTATCCATACATAAAGTGTTTGACCAGAAATGAGAAATGAAGTTAAAATTGGAGATTATTATTTGAAATTTTTAAAGTTTACAACTATTGTTTTCATTATTTTCTAAAGGAATAATATTGTTTTACTGTATTCCTCATTATTCATGTAACATTAGTAACATAGGTAACTACCGCATCCAAGCTAACGCCACTAGCCCTATGGGCCTACTACAGCTGGGGGACGTGAGAATTCAGTATCAAGAAACTGGCTGCTTCGGCCGTCTATACATAAAGAGATACATTCTACATTATATGCTAGAACTATAGATTTTTTGTTGGTTTTCTTTGCTAATTTTTGTTAGTGGTATAAGTTCAGAGAAAAAAATTCATAACCTGTTTATCTATAACTTATTTTTTTAAGAAGAACCAGATTTGGTCGTAGAATAATAAGAAAAAACAGCTAGCCCCTCAAAATTGCATGAGATTCAAAAATATTTTGACTGCTCTCATTCCAATTCTCCTGCCTCAAAGTTGTGGTATGTCTCTCATGCAGTTTAAGTTTATTTTTCTTTGTGAAAATGTGGTAAGTTTAAATAAGGTTGATTTCTTCTGATCGGGTGTAACTGTATCTCTACTGTTAGTAACACAGAGATTTTAACCATTCTTTTTCTTCTACAACAATTTATTTAGCTACTTCATTTTAACACATATTTTTAACTTTACTTTGGGGACGTGGAAAAAATATTGATATATCGAAATATCGATATTTTAAAGGTTAAACATCAATATTTAAAACCAATATCTAAAGGTTTTATACATCACGATATCGATATTAGGAAAGTAGAAATCGGTATAATATCAGTTGAAAATTATGGAAGAGTGTATTCAAGTTACGGAAGCCCGAGACAGAAGGCCTATTTTTTCCAACTTTGTCTCTCTATTTTATAATTTTGTCAGCTTTCTCACTAATGCAGAAAATATTTTTTGAAAAAGGTCCGACCAATCAGGACTAACGTAAGGCTAAGGGAGTTCTCTGAATGATCGAAACTCTCTGATACTAAAATCTTAATCTATATCCTTAAGTGAAAAGGTAAGATAAAGTTAGTGAATTAGGCTCCTGGGCAGCCGAAACATTTGGTTTTAAAAATTCAGTTTTATAAAGCAAATGTTCAAGTGAAGATTAGTTCTTATTACTGCATATCTTAGTCTTTAATTTGCTCAACCGTCTTTGATTATTATTATCACCTGAGATTTTTTTACGCGTACATCTGGTAAATACAGATTTTTTCTGAACCACTGTGTACATACCAAAATAGCACACCACATACGTCGTTTGTAACGTTTCTGTAATAAAAAAAACACAGATTTTTATCAGTCCAGGTATTGGGTGTACCTAGGAGTTGATGCCGTATTTTATCAATGAGTTGTAAATAATTACGATTTTCTTCTTTCTCCGATGTTCATACGAGCAATGACTTTTCCTTGTTGTGTTCGAGAAAACAACATAAATAAATAAACCTTACACTGAAAATTAAAGTGAGTAATTTTAACTAACTTAAGTGTGTGTGTGTGTTTTTTTTGTTATACTTTTCACTCACTCTTGTGTGCGTAATTTAAGATTTTATAAGTGTGTACCAAAAGCATTGTTTGAACAAGCTTAACTTGTGTAAATGATAAATACATACTTATAAAATGTAAAATCATGCACGTATAAGTGAGTAAAAATTACTACAGAAAACTACATACTCAAGTGGGTTGAAATTCCACATTTCGATTTCAGTATACGGTATTAACAATTGCATTTACTGCTTTTTATAAGCAATTATCAAGTTTTTTCGTGTCTGAGGGAATAAGGCACTTTTATTCTTAAAATAAGAAAGAAAAATTAGAAGTTTCGGTGACGTACGAAGGAATGTTATTTAAAAGAGCTTATTTCTAAATTAATGATAACTTTGTCATGCGTATTTCTTTTTTAGATCATTTTGTCGTCATTTTTAAATTAATTATGTTTACTTACGGTAGTAGTGACTAAGTGGCCGTGTGTTATAACACCCTACCTGGCGTGACATTATTCTTAGTCCGAGTGTTAGAGAAAGAGTATAGATATTTTAATTTCGTTTCAATCTGTCACAAAAAAAAAAATAATATTAAAAAAAAAATAAAAATAAAAAATAAAAAAGTGGCATTTAGAGAAAGCAGTTATAATTTAAAGTTTTTTCATTGGGTCCAAAAACTAAAAGTAAGGTGTAGAGATATTTGAAAGGCAATACGCAAGGTACAGTCACTTGTCTTTTGTGCAATCATGAAGTAAAAAGCAGTGGCAATACGACAAACTTACGCACGCTCCTACAAAATTGACATTCAGAGATAAAATTAAGTTAACCTTGTACCAAAATACAAAAAAAAAAAAAGAAAAGGTGGAAGAAAGTATAAATGTACGTATCTATTAAATACATTACTATAATAATGAGCTTCTGCTTTCCATTAAAACAATACGTTATTTTTTGTTCCAGAAAGAAGACTCAACAATTTTTGAGATTAATTCTGATGCTTCTGAACACCGTACATTGTCGATCTCATTCGCTAATCAAAATCTAAACGATCAAAAATTAATCAGGAAATTTTTAACCAAATACCTTTAAAAGTATGTAAAATATATTTCAGTAAAATTTTACTTTTTGCATAAGAAAAATGTCAATGAGTACGTAACTTAATTTTTTTAATATACCAGATGAAGGTCAAAATCGCAGAATATCACAAATAAAAATTTATTCATGCTAGCTAGAGACAAACTACCATATTCTACGGTTCAGGACGAGGGTTCCTTAACTCTGATAAAATTTACTGCACCATTACACAAAGTTTCTAACAGAAAAACAATAACAAGTTAAATAAAAGGCAAGCATAATGTTTTGTCAAACATTGTAAAAGAAGAACTGTCAAAAATAGAATATGTGTCTATAACTACGGACATTTGGACTGACCTGTTTAAAACTATTAGCTACTTGGACATAACGTGCCACTGCATAATTAATTTGAAATATAAATCCATAAATAATGGCGCCACAGCATTGTCAGATCATCATACTTCAGAATACTTGCAACATTGGATTTTAACCATCCTTACTGAGTGAAAAATTAAAAAAAGTAAAGTTGTTGCAGGTGCGTCCGACAATGCAAGTAACATAAATAAAGCCATTACAAATGCTTTTAGTAACGAAAAACTTTAACCTTATTTTGCTTATACCTTCAACTTAGTGCCGTCTGGTTTAGTTTTAACTAACAATAAAAACAAACTGTCACCCCAACATTTATAACAATTGTTATTTTTAAGTTTCCTCTCATTAACGGAATGGTGTAAATAATTTTAAGAAATAATAAAAATTCTTGACGTAGAACATCTTATGGCAAGCAGTGAACAGCCACATCAAGGAAAATATGCAACAAAAAGTCTGGTCCATATCTTCGTTGCTGCTCACCCCACAAATAGGGCTTCATTTTCTCTCCCTCCATATGTATACACCCAATGAAACTTGTTATCTACATATACCACAAATAGGATACTTATAAGTGATATAAGTGCACCCTGTAAGTGCTCTCAACTGTGACTGGGATACTTGCGGAAAAATCAAATTGGTTCTGTGGGGCAAGACGCAAAACCACAGGTATCTCAACAGATCTAATTAATTTAATTACGCGAGCGGCAATCACCACTCAAAACAAGACGCTTACAGGCCGCTAAAATTAGTAATAAAGTCAATATAATAACGCAAGCGCCAAGCACCATACAATTCGAGGCACGAACAGGTCACTCCATTTATAAATACAGAAAATATAACACAAGCGTCGAATACCTCACAATTTCAGGTGCTAACTAGTCACTTTAATGAGCAAAAAATTTGTCAATTATTAACGCAACCGCCTATCACCACACAATCTAAAGGGCTAACTGGTTGGTTTGAGCATTAACAAAATGTATGAATTATTAACGCCAGTAAAAATCACCCCACAACCCGAAAAGGTTACTGGCCACTTTATTTATTGATAAAGTAAATATAATAATACAAGCGCCAATTATCGAAAAGCTTCGGGTGGTAACTGGTTCCTGTATTTTTTGAAAATTTAGTATAAAAACGCACTCGCCAATACTACACAACTCCGGGCACTTACTCGTCACTTAAATAATTAATAAGATTTATTATATAAAAACGCAAGCACCAACCACCACACAACCTAGAGATCGACCTGGTTTCTTCAATAACCAATAGAATTTATCAATCAATAACACAGAAACCAATCACCACACAACTCGGGAAGCTTACTGGTCACTGTCGTGATTAGTAAAATTTATGCATTATTAACGCAAAAGCCGAGCAACAGACCACAAAGTGCGCTTATTGGTCGCTGGTATGATTGATAAAACTTTTTCATTGATAACGAAAGCACGAATCGCTTTTCAACCTAGTGTGCTTACTAGTCAGTTTACTGATTAATAAAAAAAATGTAATAACGCAAGCGCCAATCACCACACCACCCAGGGCGCTTACTGGTCACTATAGTAATAAATGAAATTTATTAATAAATAACTCAAACTTACATTACCACACAACCCAGGGTTCTTACTGATCGCTGTAATAAGTAATGCAATATATTATTTACCAACGCAAGCACCGATCACCACGCAGCCCAGCGCAAATACTGATTTTTGTAATAATTGATAAGATTTATTAATTAATGACGCAAGCGCTAATCACCACACAACCTAAGGCGGTTACTGGTCGCTGTAGTAAATAATGAAATTTATTAATTAATAACGGAAGCGCCAACAACCACGTAAACTGAGGCGCTTACTGGTCGATGTCAAAATCTATAAAACTTATTATCTATTAATGTAAGTGCCTATCACTACACAACGCGGGGCGCATATTGGTTGCAGTAAGAAATAATCAAATTCATTTATAGATAACGCAAGCGCCAATTACCACACAACCTAGGGCGCTCAATAGTCACTGCATTAATAATTAATATTTACTAATTAATGACGCAAGCGCTTATCACCACACAACCTGAGGCGCTTACTGGTCACTGTAAGAACTAATAAAATTCATTATTTAATAACACAAGCGCGAACCACTAAACAACTCGGGGAGCTAACTGGTTCCTTTAAAGAGTAATAAAATTTTTGATTAATAACGCAAGCGCCAATCGACACACAACCCAGGGCGCTTACTGGTCACTGTAATAATTGATAAAACTTATTAATTTATAACGCAAGCTCGAATCAATACTGAACCTGCGACGCCAAGTGGTAACTCTACGTATTGACAAGGTAAACTTAATAACGCGAGCGGCTGCTTTAACAATCAATCAAATTTATCAATTCATAACGCAAGTGCCAATCACCATGCAACTCAGGGCATTTACTGGTTACGTTTAAAACCAACAAAATTTGTCAATCGATAACGCAAAAGCCAATAATAACACAACTCAGGGCGCTAACTAGTCGCTTTATTCATCGATAAAATAAGTATAAAAACGCAAGCGCTTAAAACCACACAACCCGGGGCGCTTACTGGTCACTTTAATAATTAATAAAACTAAATTAATATTAACACAAGCGCCCTACACCAAATAANAATTCATTGATTTAAAATTCAAGCGCTAATTGTCCCACGAATGAGGGAGCTAACTGGTTGTCTGATCAAGTAATAAAATTTATTGATTGATAACGCAAGCACCAGTTACCAAGCAGCCCGAAGCGATTACTGGTCACTTCAATAATTAATAAAACTAAATTAATATTAACACAAGCGCCCTACACCAAATAACCCAGACGGCTCTCTGGTCAGTTTAATAATTAATAAAACTAATCAATTAATAACGTAAGCGCCAATTACCACACAACTTTGGGAGCTAACAGATTGCTGTAAAAATTAATAAAATTCATTTACTAACAACGCAAGCACCAATAATAACATAACTCTGGGAACTTATTAGTCACTGTAATAATTGATAATATTTGTCAATTAATAACGAAGCGCCAACCACTACACACCTTGAGGCACTCACTCGTCGCTTTATTTTTTAGTAAAATAAATATAAAAAAGCAAGCGTTAGTCATAATGCAACCATGGGTGCTTACTGGTTACTTAAATAATTAACAGAACTGTTGAATTCGTAACGCAAGCGCTAATCACCAAATGAGCTGGAGTACTAACTGGTCACTGTTATAGTTAATGGAATTTATTTTATAATAACGCAGGCGCCAATCAACACGCAACCTAAGGCGCTTACTGACTGTTTTATTTATTAAAAAAATACATTATACAACGCAAGCGCCAATTATCACACAACCTGGGTCGCTTTTTTGTTCACTTTCATAGTTAATAAAACTGTATAATCAATAACGCAAGAGCCCATCACCACACAACTTAGGGAGCTAAGTCATTGCTTTCATAGTTGATAAAATTAATTTATTGATTATGCAGGCACCAATCATCACACAATATGGGGCACTTACTAGTCACTGTAATAATTAATCCTAGAACGCTTACTGGTCACTGTAATATATCATAAAATTTATTAACTAATAACGCGAATCACCACTCTACTAGGGGCGCTTGGTGGTCCCATCATGTATTGATAAAATAATCAGAATAATGCAAGAGCTCATAACCACACAACCCTAGGAGCTTACTGGTTACTTATCTTATAAATAAAATAAATTTAATAACGCAAGCACCAATCGCCGCACACCTCGAGGTGCTTAGTGATCACTTTAACAGTAAATAAAACTAAATAGTTCATAACGCAAGTACTAATCCAGACATAACCCAGGGAGCTTACTGTTTGCTTTTACAATTAATTGAATTCATCAATAAAAAACGCAAGCGGAATTACCGCTTAACCTAGGGCGCTCAGTGATCACTTTACTTATTAATGGAAAAACATTATAACGCAAGCGCACATTATTACAAAGCCCGGGGCGCTTAGTAGTCACTTAAAAATGCAATAATACAAAATAATTGATAACGCAAAAGCCAAACGACACATAACCTAGAGAGCTAACTGGTTGCTTTTACAATCACTAAAACTTATCAATTGATAACGCAAGTATCAATCACAGCGGAACCCGGGGCGCTTCAACGTCACTGTAGAAATCAGTAAAATTTATTAATTAATAACGTAAGCGCCAATTACCACATAACTTAGGGCTATAACTGGTTGCCTGAATAATTATTAAAATTCATTAAAGTATGACGCAAGCGCAAAACCCCACATAACAGAGGGTATTTACTGGTCATATTAGACATAAGTGGAATTTATTAGATAATAATGCAAACGCCGATTACCACACAACTAAGCGCGCTTACTGGTCGCTGTTATAATTAATAGAATTTATTTATTAATATTGCAATCACCACGCAACCAGGGGCACTTACTGGTCACTGTTATAAAGAATAAAATTTAATAATTCATAACACGAAGGATACTTTCCACATAACTGAGAGTGCTACCTGGTAGCTCAAATAATTTATAAAATTTAATAATTTACAACTCAAGCGACAATCACCACGGAACCAGGGGCACTCACTAGTCACTGTTTTAATGAATGAAATTAATTAATCAATAACACAAGCGCCAATTACTACATTATTCAGGGCACTTAATGGTCGTTGCAATCATTTATAAAATTTATTAGATAATAATGCAATCGACACACAACCTTGATCTACTGATAAAATAAGTATAACTACACGAGCCCCTATTACCGCAAAACCCTGGGCGCTTACTTGTTACTTCATTTATAAATGAAATAAATAAATCAACGGAAGCACCCATGGCCACGCAACCCAGGGCACGTAATTGTCATTTAAATGTATAATAAAACCTAATAATTGATAACGCAAGTGCCAACCGATGCGTAACCAAGAAAGCTTACTGGTTATTGTTACATCCAAAAAAGTTTTTAATTAATAACGCAAGTGTCAATTGTCACGTAACCTGGGGCGCTTAAACGTCAATGTAATAACTAATAGAATTTGTTAATTAATAACGCATGCGACAATCACCACGTAACTAAGGGCGCTAACTAGGTGCCTTAATAATTTTTAGAATTCATTAGTTGATAACGCAAGCACCAATCGGCACCCAACTCAGAAAATTTACTGGTCACTTTAAAAATTGATAGGATTTATTTATTAATAACGCAAACGCCAATCATAACGTAACTAAAAGCGATAACTGGTTGCTTGAACGATCAATAAAATTTGTTATTTATTACCACAAGAGCCAATTACTACACAGTTTGAGGCAATTACTGGTAACTTTAAGAATTAATAAATGTTTCAATCAATAACGCAAACGTCTGTCACAACACAACTTACGACTAACTGATTGCTTTAGTGACTGATTAAGTTTATTAATCGATAACGCAAGCACCAATATTACACAATTTAGGGCACTTACTAGACGCTGTGAAAATTGACAAGATTGATGAATAAATAACGTAACCGCCAATCGACACACAACCTAGGACGCTTACTGGCTGTTTATTATTCAATAAAATCAATAGAGTTACGCAAGTGGTCATCACAACACAACTAGAGGAGCTCACTGGCTGCTGTAATAAATATTAAAATTTGTTTACTAATAACACTAGCTCGAATTACCACTAAACACGGTGTGCTTAGTGGCCATTTTATTTTTTAGTAAAATGAATAAAAAAATGCAAGCGTACATCACCACGCAACTCAAGACGCTTAATGGTACAGTAGTAATTAATTAGATTTATTAATCAATAACGCAAGCGTTAATCACCACACAAGCCAGGACACTTACTAGTCACTTTATTTACTAATTAAAATAAATATAAAAATGCAAGAGCCAATCAACACACAAATGAGGGCGCTTATTGGTTACTATGATATATAATACTATTCATTAATTATTAACACAAGCGTTAATTACCACGCAATTCAGGGCACTTACTATTCACTGTAATAATTAATTAAAATTATCCATTAATAACGCAAGCACCAATCAACATACAACCCGCAACGTTTACTGACTGCATAATTTGTTTGCAAAATGACTATAATAATGCAAGCGCCCATTATAACACAACCCGGGGCGCCTAGTCGTCACTCTAATATGTAATAAAACTTCATAATAAATGATGTAAGCTCCAATCAACACATAACTTAAATAGCTAACTGGTGGCTTTCACAATCAATAAAATTTATCAATTAATAACGCAAATGTCAATCACCATGCTAACTAGGGCGCTAACTGGTTGCCTAAGCAATTATTAATAACAATCGCCAATTACAAAACAATTCAGGGCACTAACTTACCGCTGTTATAATTAATAAAATTACTTCATCCATAACGCAAGCGACAACTACCATATAACTGAGGACGCTAACTGGTTGCTAAAATATTAAAGAGAATTTCTTAGTTATCAACGCAAGCGCCAATAACTACACAATTCAGGGCACTTACTAGTCGATGTAATTAATATAGCATAAGCCAAAGATCTAACTGGTTGCAATGACAATCAATAAAATTTCACTTAAAAACGCAAGTGCTAATCACAAAGCTACCCAAGGAGCTGATAAGTCCCTGTAAGAACGAATTAAATCAATCTTCATTTAATAATGCAAGCGCCAATCACCACGCAACTGGGGGCACTTACTGGTCGCTGTAATAATCAGTAAAATTGAGTAATTAATAATGCAAGCGCTAATGAATACATAACTAAGGGCACTAACTGGTTGCCTTGATAATTATTGAAAAATTATGATTGATAACGCAAGCGCCAATCACCACACAAAGCAGAACATGTACTAGTTACTTTAAAATTAAATAAATCTATTAATCAATAACGCAAGCGCCAATTACCACACAACTCAGGGAACTAACTGGTCGCTAGTATAATTAATAAAATTGATTTGTTAATGACGCAAGCACCAATCAGCACAACTCGGGGCCCGCTAACTACTTTATTTATTTATAAAATGAATATAATGATGCAAGGGCCAATCACTGCACAACCCGGGGCATTTACTGGTTGCTGTTATAATTAATAAACCTCATTAATTAATAACGTAAGCGACAATCACCACAACTAAAGGCACTAACTAGTTGCCTAAATAATAAATAATATTTATTATTTATTAAGCAATTGCCAGCCACCACATAACCTTAAGGCGTTACTAGTTACATTGATAGTTGATAAAACTTATTAATTATCATTGCAAGTAATAATTAACACGCAAAACGAAGCGTTTACTGGTTACTGTAATAATTTATAAAATTTATATGCAAGCGCAAATCATCCCACAACCCAGGGCGCTTACTGGTCAATTTAATAATTAATAAAACGAAATTAATAACAATGAAATAAATAAATCAACGGAAGCACCCATGGCCACGCAACCCAGGGCGCTCAATAGTCACTGCATTAATAATTAATATTTACTAATTAATGACGCAAGCGCTTATCACCACACAACCTGAGGCGCTTACTGGTCACTGTAAGAACTAATAAAATTCATTATTTAATAACACAAGCGCGAACCACTAAACAACTCGGGGAGCTAACTGGTTCCTTTAAAGAGTAATAAAATTTTTGATTAATAACGCAAGCGCCAATCGACACACAACCCAGGGCGCTTACTGGTCACTGTAATAATTGATAAAACTTATTAATTTATAACGCAAGCTCGAATCAATACTGAACCTGCGACGCCAAGTGGTAACTCTACGTATTGACAAGGTAAACTTAATAACGCGAGCGGCTGCTTTAACAATCAATCAAATTTATCAATTCATAACGCAAGTGCCAATCACCATGCAACTCAGGGCATTTACTGGTTACGTTTAAAACCAACAAAATTTGTCAATCGATAACGCAAAAGCCAATAATAACACAACTCAGGGCGCTAACTAGTCGCTTTATTCATCGATAAAATAAGTATAAAAACGCAAGCGCTTAAAACCACACAACCCGGGGCGCTTACTGGTCACTTTAATAATTAATAAAACTAAATTAATATTAACACAAGCGCCCTACACCAAATAACCCAGACGGCTCTCTGGTCAGTTTAATAATTAATAAAACTAATCAATTAATAACGTAAGCGCCAATTACCACACAACTTTGGGAGCTAACAGATTGCTGTAAAAATTAATAAAATTCATTTACTAACAACGCAAGCACCAATAATAACATAACTCTGGGAACTTATTAGTCACTGTAATAATTGATAATATTTGTCAATTAATAACGAAGCGCCAACCACTACACACCTTGAGGCACTCACTCGTCGCTTTATTTTTTAGTAAAATAAATATAAAAAAGCAAGCGTTAGTCATAATGCAACCATGGGTGCTTACTGGTTACTTAAATAATTAACAGAACTGTTGAATTCGTAACGCAAGCGCTAATCACCAAATGAGCTGGAGTACTAACTGGTCACTGTTATAGTTAATGGAATTTATTTTATAATAACGCAGGCGCCAATCAACACGCAACCTAAGGCGCTTACTGACTGTTTTATTTATTAAAAAAATACATTATACAACGCAAGCGCCAATTATCACACAACCTGGGTCGCTTTTTTGTTCACTTTCATAGTTAATAAAACTGTATAATCAATAACGCAAGAGCCCATCACCACACAACTTAGGGAGCTAAGTCATTGCTTTCATAGTTGATAAAATTAATTTATTGATTATGCAGGCACCAATCATCACACAATATGGGGCACTTACTAGTCACTGTAATAATTAATCCTAGAACGCTTACTGGTCACTGTAATATATCATAAAATTTATTAACTAATAACGCGAATCACCACTCTACTAGGGGCGCTTGGTGGTCCCATCATGTATTGATAAAATAATCAGAATAATGCAAGAGCTCATAACCACACAACCCTAGGAGCTTACTGGTTACTTATCTTATAAATAAAATAAATTTAATAACGCAAGCACCAATCGCCGCACACCTCGAGGTGCTTAGTGATCACTTTAACAGTAAATAAAACTAAATAGTTCATAACGCAAGTACTAATCCAGACATAACCCAGGGAGCTTACTGTTTGCTTTTACAATTAATTGAATTCATCAATAAAAAACGCAAGCGGAATTACCGCTTAACCTAGGGCGCTCAGTGATCACTTTACTTATTAATGGAAAAACATTATAACGCAAGCGCACATTATTACAAAGCCCGGGGCGCTTAGTANTAATAGAATTTATTAATCAATAGCGCAAGCACAAATTACCACGCCACTTAAGGCGCTTACTGGTCACTGTTATATTTAATAAAATTGATCAATTGATAACGCAAGCGCGAATTTCCACTTAACCTAAAGTGCTTACCGGGCAATTTATTTATTCATAAAATTAATATAATAACGCAAAAGCTAATTATGACACAACCTAGGACACTTACTGGTCGCTGTTACGATTAATAAAATTTATTAATTAAAAATGCAAGAGCCAATTACCACACAACCTAGATTTCTTACTGGTCGCTGTATCAATCAATCAATAAAATTTATTAGATAATAACGCAGTCGCGAATCATCACTTAACCCGGGGAACTAACTGGCCACTTTAATTACGGGTAGAATAAGTATAGTAACGCAAGCGCTTATCAATACACAACCCATGGCACTTACTGGTTTCTCCATTTATTATAACAATCAATATAATAACGCATGAGCCAATCATCACGCAACCCATAGCGCTTAGCGGTCACTTTTATAACTAATAAAACTGAACTATTAATAATGCGATCACATAACCTACAGGGTTAACTGGTCGCTTTTATAGTTAATAAAACTTATCGACTAACAACGCAAAAGATAAAAACCACGTATCCTGGGGCATTTACTGGTAACTGTAATAAATAATAAAATTCTTAAGTTATTTACGCAAGTCCTAATTATTACGCAGCCCAGGACACTTACTGGTTGCTGCAATAATTTATAAAATTTATATGCAAGCGCAAATCATCCCACAACCCAGGGCGCTTACTGGTCAATTTAATAATTAATAAAACGAAATAATTAATGACACAAGCGCTAATTACCGCATAACTCAGAGGTCTTACTGGTCACTGTAATGATTTATAAAATTTACAAATTAATAATGCAAGCACTAATCACTACACAATTTGGGGCACTTACTGGCTTATTTAAAAATTAATTAAATAAATTTAATAACGCAGGCCCCAATTTCTATACAACCAAGAGCGCTTACTGGTCGCTGTATAAATTGATATAATTTATTAATTAATAACGCAAGCGCAGATTACCACTTGACCCGAAAAGCTTAGTGGTCACTTCATTTATCAGTAAACTAAGTATAAAAACGCAAGCACCAGTTACCACGCAACCCGAGGCGCTTAGTGGTCACTGTAATAAATATTTTTACTGAATAGTAAATAACGCAAGCGCCAATTACTACATAACTCAGAAAGCCAACTGGTTATTTTTATAAAAAATTAACTTTATTAACTAACAACGCTAGTGCACATCACTACAATACCTTAGGCGCTTACTAGTTGCTGTAATTATTAGTAAAATTCATAAATTAATAACGCAACCTCGAATCAGTACACAACCCAGGGTTTTGAGTGGTCACTGTAGTAAACGATAAAATTTGTCAATTTATAACACAAGCGCCAATCACCACACAAATTAAGGTGCTTACTGGTCTCTGTTGTAAGTGATAGAATTTATAAATTAATAATGCAAGCACCAATCACCACACATTTCAGAGAAATTACTAACCATTGTACCAATTAATAAAATTTATTTATCATTAACACGACCAACAATTGATATACAACCCGCGACGCTTACTGGCTGGTTTATTTATTGATAAAAAAAAAATAATAAAGCAAGTGACAATCACCACACCACCCAGGGCACTGACTAGTCACTCTGATAATTTATAAAATTTATTGTTGAATATTGCAAGCACCCATCACAACACAACCCAGGGCGTTTACTGGTCGCCGTTGGAATTAATAAAATTTATTAATTATCAATGCGAGCGCCAATCACCAGACAATTAAAGGCACTTACTAGTTACTAAAACAATTTATAAAATATATCAAATGACACCGCAAGCACTAATTGGCAAACATCTCGGGGAACTTACTGGTAACTGTAATAAATAATAAAACTTATAAAATTATCACACAAGTCCCAATCACTAGGCAGCCTAGGGCACTAACTGGTTGCTGTAATAATTGATAAAATTTATAAATTAATAATGCCAGCGCAAATCATCACACAGCATTAGATGTTTATTGACTGCTGTAATAATAAATGAAATTTATTAATTAAACCTAAGCTCTAATCACCACCTTATTGGGGATGCTAACTGGTTGCTTAATTAATTAATAGAATTTATTAATCAATAGCGCAAGCACAAATTACCACGCCACTTAAGGCGCTTACTGGTCACTGTTATATTTAATAAAATTGATCAATTGATAACGCAAGCGCGAATTTCCACTTAACCTAAAGTGCTTACCGGGCAATTTATTTATTCATAAAATTAATATAATAACGCAAAAGCTAATTATGACACAACCTAGGACACTTACTGGTCGCTGTTACGATTAATAAAATTTATTAATTAAAAATGCAAGAGCCAATTACCACACAACCTAGATTTCTTACTGGTCGCTGTATCAATCAATCAATAAAATTTATTAGATAATAACGCAGTCGCGAATCATCACTTAACCCGGGGAACTAACTGGCCACTTTAATTACGGGTAGAATAAGTATAGTAACGCAAGCGCTTATCAATACACAACCCATGGCACTTACTGGTTTCTCCATTTATTATAACAATCAATATAATAACGCATGAGCCAATCATCACGCAACCCATAGCGCTTAGCGGTCACTTTTATAACTAATAAAACTGAACTATTAATAATGCGATCACATAACCTACAGGGTTAACTGGTCGCTTTTATAGTTAATAAAACTTATCGACTAACAACGCAAAAGATAAAAACCACGTATCCTGGGGCATTTACTGGTAACTGTAATAAATAATAAAATTCTTAAGTTATTTACGCAAGTCCTAATTATTACGCAGCCCAGGACACTTACTGGTTGCTGCAATAATTTATAAAATTTATTAATTATTAACGCAAGCGAAAATCACCACACTGAAAAAAAATAGTGTACCTGCTCAACTAGAGGTAGGGCAGTTGTTACCTCGCT
>NW_019379502.1:1456336-1478148 GCF_000648655.2 Copidosoma floridanum | reverse complement strand
TGGTTTTGGGAGGCTGGTACTTCCTCGGGCAAAAAAGCAGTTTTCCGATACTCGTTCGAAAAGTCTCCTTTACGAACCTCGTTACGGACCTTGCCTTCGGCTCGGGCCGCAAACCTCTCGGTTCGCAAACAAAGACTTTTCAAACTCGTAGGAAAACTACTATTTCGCAATAATTGTGAGGAAAATAGGTGTTTTCCGCACTAATATCAGTGAGGAAAACACCAATTTTCTGCACACTATTGCGAAAAAGAAATTAAAACACTATAGCGAGCAAGACATCATAAATATTCGATGTTGTCCTTATTCGCTTCGGGTACAAACGCATCTGTAGCTTTCTGTGAAATGTTGTAACAGCCTTGAAAAATAAACGAACTCCGAAACGAGCGCTTATTTGCAGTTACAGCACATAATATAATATATGCTTATTATGAGGTGGATTATAAAAAAAAAAGAAAATATAAGCTCACACGTGTGTCTTTTTTACTCCGTATATATAAACTTGCTAGTGGCAAGGGAAGAGGCAGAATGGGTAACAATAATACACGCAATGGAGTGTATATATACATATATGCATAGATAGCAGTGGGGAGTAAAGAGAGAGAGAGAGTGTTTAGAGTGTTTAGAGTGTTTATTATGCCTTGGGGAAGACCCCCATCTGGCCAGAAAAGTATAATACAGTAAGATAAGCAGACTTAAAACTAATTTCAATAAGCTAAAATTGTAGCGTGCAAACAAATTACAATAAGAGAGCAAGGTGTGAGATTACAAATTGAAGAGTTAATCAGACTTGAGCGCAAGGCAAATAAATGTAAGCCACTTAAAACTAAAAATAAAATAAAAGGTATAACAATATAACAAGGTAAATTGAATGCGTGAGAAAGCTAGCTTGATTTGCGATGTGAGGGCAAGGGAGATGCGAAGGAAAGGCGTTTAGAAGGTTGTGGGATGCGAGAAGGCTAGAGTAGGCTAACAAAAGGAGAGTGGTGAGTGAGGATGGTTGGTGGTTGGGGAATTAAGAGGGACAGGAGGAGGGAGTTATGTGCAGAGGAGTCAGGTGGGGAGAGAGCAGGTGAAGGACTAGGTGCTGAGGTAGGCGAGATAAAGTGAATGATGGTTGGTGCAAGGAGGAGTCATTAGATGCAGGATGTCAGAGTTGGGCTATGGTGTCGTGTATTATGTGTGATGGGAAAGGTCAACCACGTCAGAGCGTCCGCTGTTAATTTGAGGTCAAGGTTGAAGCACTGTTTACGCTAAGCGAGCACAATTCCCTCCCGCTCAACACGTTCGATCCACTCGCTCTGGTCGCGCTGCAAGAGGGTATTATGGAGTAGGATTTGGAATGATGAGTATGAGTGATCGGCAAGGTTAATTGGTGAAAGTGAATTCAGGAGATCAGATGCTTGAATATAGAAGGAATCGTCGCGAGCACGGGTGCGGGAGGGAGGGACGATGAGCAAAGGTTGTGGGCGGCGAAGGGTGCGGGAACTAGTGACTGAGTGGGGAGCAAAGCGAAAACGATCAGCGAGGTATGTAGGGCAATGAAGGCGGATTATGTTGAAGGCAAGACACCCCAAGTGGTATTCACGTCTACGTCGAGCAGAAAGCCAGCCCAGTTCCAATCGTAATGGTGTGATGTGAGCATCTCTCGGAATATTGCCGGCCACGAAGCGAACACAAGCATTAATGGCTCTCTGCATTTTTAAATTGCGTGTGACGTCCAATCGAAAGAAGACCGATGAAGCATAGTCCAGGTGCGGAAAGACCAGAGATTCGATGAGGGATTTGCGTAAGGTACGAGTTAGGGCATGTCTATTGAATCGCAGGGAACGGAGTGTGTTATGTACCTTCTGGTTGATCCTGTTAATCTGTGAAGACCAGTGGAGTGAGGGGGTAAAGACAACGCCCAGGTTCAAGGCCTTCTCCACAACAGGGATCGCGATGCCATGGATATGAATGGGAATGAGGGATGATTGATCTAGGCGAGAGATGTAAGCGAGGCTGCCGAGAATCATGGCCTTGGATTTACGCGGATTGAGGCTTAGGCCATTACAATGAGCCCATGCCGCAATGGCTTCAAGATCACGATTCAGGCGGGCAATGGCCTCATTGATGGATGCAAAAGGACAATGAAGGTAAATTTGGGTGTCGTCAGCGTAGATCATATGTTTAGAATAAGAGAGAGAGGCGGGAAGGTCATTTATATACAAGGAGAAAAGGAGAGGGCCAAGGACACTTCCCTGGGGAACACCCGCGAGGGCGGGTCGCCAGTTGGATATGGCCTCCCCGTTACCCCCCCCAATGGCTTGACGACGATTTGAAAGGTAGCTATGGAGAAGAGTTAGAGCACTATTAGAGAGATTGAGATTTTTTAATTTGTGGAGAAGCTTCAGGTGGGGAACAGTGTCGAAGGCTTTAGAGAAGTCGAGAAGAACTAGTATGGTGACCTCCTGACGGTTTATTGCCTCTCTAATGTCCTCAGTTACGCCAAGAAGAGCGGTCTGAGTGCTGTGTCCCCTCCTGAAGCCCGATTGACGAGGATCTAGTAGATTATTGGATAAGATGAATTTAGAGAGCTGTGAGGATAAAATACGTTCAAATGCTTTTGAAAGTTCGGAAAGAGACGCTATGGGACGCGTGTCAGATGGGGAGGAGGGGTGACGTACTTTAGCCAGGGGGAGCAACAGGGCACTCTTCCAAAGGGTAGGGAAGTGCGAGTGTTGTATTAAGCTATTGAATAGAAATGTGAAAAAGGGTAGGATGAAACCGAGAGTAAGGCGAAGCATTGAGTTCGATATACCATCATGTCCAATTGCTTTAGATGAGGATGTGGTGATGGTGTGGAGAATTTCGTCGGATGTTGTGGGTTCGAAATGAAAGACTGGTGCCGAAGAGTGAGGAGAAGGGGTGCGAAGTAATGTATTTAAGTTGAGTGAAGTGAGAGGTGAAGTAGAAGCAGGGACGATGGAGTATGTAGAGATAAGAGTATCCGGGGAAAAAAGCTGAGTGGGTGATGGAAGGTTTTGACTGGTGAGGTTGAGTTTTCGAATGGCGGTCCATTTATCTTTTGAGTTTCGTGATGAATTTATGAGGTGAGCGAAGTGGGAGTTTTTTGCAGTGGAGAGACTATTCGATACCCTGTTGCGGAGGCGGCGATAGCGCTCAATGTCTGTAGATAGGCCAGACCGTCTGGCTTCACGATACGCCCTGTCTCTCACCAACATCATGTTCCTGATCTGATGAGTGACCCACGGCTTTCTACGCGATGACAAGGTGATCCGTCTGTTTGGAGCCAGTCTGTCAAAGGCTTCAAGTATAGTGGTTGAGAAAAGAGTAGTCAGAGTGTCGAGAGATTGCGGGTTTGGTTGAGTGCATGAATTGATTAGAGATGAGAGGGACGGAGTGATATGGAATGAGAGTGCTTCAGAGTTTATGTGTTTGAGGTTTCGGGCCGTAATAGTTTTGGTGATACTTGGTATATGGAGAAAACGAAGGGTGATTTCGATCCAGTCATGACCGGCTATGAAGGGGGCGGTGGACTGTTGGTAGCGAATTAGCGAGGTTGGGTCTTTTATAATAAAGATGTCTATCCAGGTGTGCGATGGGTTATTGCGGTAGAAGGCATGGTGTGTTGGATTGGAAGGAACCAGGTGAAGGGAGTATTCTGAGATCTTAGTGGAGAGAAACTGAGAGGAGAAGGATGAAGTGAGCATGTTGATGTTGAGATCACCAGTGATGATGATATTAGAGTAAGCCGGTAGATGATCTGAGAGTATGTCAAAAAAGTGGTGTGGAAGAGATGCTGCGGGGCGTCGATAGACAATGGCCACAAGTGTTCTGTGCTGAGCCACAGCTATTTCGAGGATAAGGAATTCTGGTGTGTTATCAAATTCAGGGTCCGAGCTGGCAAGAATTGTTGTCTTGAGGGAATCCCGAATGTAGGCGCCAACACCACCCCCCTCTTTCCCTGCTCTGTCAACCCGAAACAGGGAGTATCCTCGGATGCCGACAACCTCATCCAGCGTGTCTGGCGTAAGAAAGGTCTCAGTGACCGCAATAACATCCGGGGACCTGTCAGCAGCTAAAAGTTCGAGTTGTGTGTGATGTGGATGGTTGAGACGATTTATGTTGGCGTGGATGACAGTGATGGAGTTTGTTGATTGATGAAGGGGGGGAGCGTGATTAGCTGTGTTTAGTCATTGTTGGGGTGGGGCAGGTTGGGGAGGTAGACGGGCAAGATCTTCAATCGAAGAGATGGGTATGGGATCGGCTGAGCGGCTAGGGCGCATAAAGACACGTAAGTCCCTGACTATCGGTGGCAAGTAACCAAGGCGCCGCTGTGCCTCTCTGGAGAGAGAGAAAAAGAAAAAGTCGAGAGGTACGGGCTGTGGTTGCAGCGGGACGGGCTGAGTGAGTCTCGAGTCGAGAGCCTTCACGCTCAGAGTAGCCAGAGATTTATGAGCGAGAGAGAGAGAGAGAGAGAGAGAGAAAGTGCGAGAGAAAATTGTTGGCCGAACGAGAGAGAGAGAGAGGGAAGAGAAAGCTGCTGTGTCCCCGTCGTCGGAGACCATCACCGCGAGGAGGAGACCCAGGACGAGAAGAAGAGCGACCGCAGGACGGACTCACCAGCAGCCCGAGGCCCAGCAGGACGCCATACGCCGTTGCCGCGAGTCAGTGAGCCGAGAGGTAGTGTGTTTTCCCTCCGTTTTTTTTGTGCGTCGTGCTAGGGCTCGCGAGCGCCGGTAGGGCTCCGGGACTAAGTCCTGGAGTATACAGAGGACTGAGAGAGAGAGAGAGAAAGAACCAGGTTACCGGAAGTGGCGGGTGCATGCTCGGGAGTGCCGAATCTTGGGGGTGTTCGCGCGTTTTCGCTCTAGGTGTGTAGGAAGAGAGAGAGAAAGAGAGAGGACCGGGACTAGGGACGGAAGGGGATAAGGAGCAGGTTACCGAGAGACAGTGATAGTGTGAGAGAGAAAGAGACAGGGTGAGAAAGGTTAACACGGGACGAGAAGAAAGGGGCGCGATAGCAGAGGGCAGGTGTGTAGTGGGCCGGGAAAGGACAGGGACGAGAGGTTGCGTGTGAGGGTGCGCGTGTGTGTGCGTGCGTGACGTGGCTGGGAGCGTTAGGGCAGCGGTCCCTCCTGGTCTCAGGACCCCGAACGTGCGCTCGCGGTTCGCGCGGCGAGGCGGAACCGCTGTAGCGCCGTCGAGGAGTTGTGTAGAGCAGTGTGGAGAGTGCAATAAACGATTTCCTTACTTGACGCAGTAGCATTTCCCAAAATTATTTTCTCTCGGTAGAACGAGAGGAGAAATCCCGTACAACTCCCCTTTTCAGGAGCAGAATTCAAGAGGACGAGGGACCCGGAGGACGTACGAGACGAGGCATCCACTTCCTACGTACCCCCCCCCCCTCCTTTTTATTTCCAGGTACAAAGGCAGTGTTACAGTATCAGTGAATCCACTAATTAAAACTTCAAATTCTTTCAGCAGATGTTCGTTTTTAATTGCTCGTACGAGTCGTGTGGAGTCGAACAAGCAATTATGTGCCACAAAAATACACCTTTTTCCAAGATTTTTCAAGAAATCCAAGATCTTTATGAGAACACTTCGCAAAGGTATAGTGGGAACTTCTTGTCCATGCTGGAAAAGCTTCTTATGAGTTTTACTTAATCCGTTAACTTTTGTTGCTGCAGGATTTATGGCCTGTGTAGGAGTGATAAAAGAATTGAAATCAAGTTTACTGCATTTTAACGATATTTGTAAAATATCATTGTATAAATTGAATTCACCAGTTTCTATATAAAAAAATACAACAATTAAGTCATCGGTTTCAAACTTGTACGTACTACTTATGGGAACAGGCATATAATTTTTACTCGAACTGGTAGATTCTCCCAGTAGCCCCATGTTGCTTTTGTACATTTCTTCCTCAGAGTTTTCTTTTCGGTTCCTCAACTGAGATTTCCTGGCTTTGACTTGTAATCTATTTTTTTTTAAACTAGGTTGACTAGATTTTTCTTTTTTGCTCAATGAAATCTTTTCTAATAGTCTCACGTACTTACTTAAAAAAGAGCCACATCTTATTTTTAAAATTTTTAGAGTTTGTGTGAGATAAAAATTTTCCAAATTTTTTTGTGCTTCGGTTGCTGCAAAGCGATAGTCAGCAGACTCAGTAGTGCAGTATGCAACTGCTTTTGGATTTTTACTGCACATGGAGTAATTTAAGCTTTCATTAGCTTGACTACTTGCTGCGCTAGCAAATTTAATAGCATTTTCAGCCAATTGAGAAAATAGTTGTTGTAAGTGCTCAAATAATATTGTATTTTTTAGTCTTATCCCTGCAACATTTTCTTTGTTGTTTTGGCACCAGTCCTTGCAATTATTATGCTAATTGAATAGATAGTGTGGTATATTTCTTAGGGCAGCTTGAATTCTAAGCACATCTCCTGTGTTTTGGTGCACAGCAAAAGTGAAACATCGTTGTATGTGTTTGATTACATCACCAGATAATTCTTTATCTGGGTCTGAAGCAAATTTTTTTTTAATGTTATGCAGCATATTATCTACACCTTTAGTAGAATGATTCATATCAGCCTGTTTCAGAACTGTATAATTACTCGCAGCTTGTATGGAAGAAATGGAGCAACTATCATTGTCACCAATGAACACTCGAACTTGAACATTGGCATGTTTTAATACTTCACTCTTCGTAATCAGTTGGACTGCTCCATCGGCTTCCATAGCTTTAGCACTACCGTTGAAGTTTAGCCTACAGTCATGCTCTTTAAGTATTCCGGTAAGTGATTGTTTATCGCAGACTCTACATTTTCTATTTCTAGTACAGTAATCTAATACTTTTTTTGTTTGCAAGCCAATAAGTGCACAATATCCATTCAAGCTGTCGTATGTAAAACCATTCCCTCGTTGGCTCCATCCCATGTCGTAAGAGGAAAAACTCTTACTATTGGATTTTCGCTATTTGATCCATCGGTGTTTACGACTAAAAATCCTTCTTGCAAATCGGGAGGTCTAGGAAAACAATGGATGAACATTGAAATGGGATACCAAAGGAGTGGTTGTGAAAATTGTTTATATTTTAGTTAAAATTAAACAAAGGTTTAATTTTAAGTAAACTGTCATTACATCACATACTAGTTATTAATATAGTTCTTATTTAACAACGAAGTGAATTTGAGTAAAAATCAAGCTTAACAAAATTGATTGATTAAAAATTGTTTTGTGTAAAAATAACAACAATGTATAGTTAAAAAAATAAAGTTACTTATGGCTCTAAAAACTTATTAATTAATACAACTGCAACTACTGTAACTTACAATAATTTTGTTACATCTTCTATATTCTCTATGGTAAGAATTCTTTCCATGACCGTAGCTTCACTGCAGCTCGTTTAAGCAACCTGCTTTATGACGGGTCCAACGATTCTCTCATGAAGCTTAAAAGTATTAGATGACATATCTGGTAGATTCATAGTTCCACATAGTTTGCTCAAATGCACTTGGCCAAGTCCACTATGAACTGCTCCTTAAATTGACAAAAAAATAATAAATTGATAAGTAGTTGTGTAACTTACATTTTAAATTATTTATACGATAGTTGTAGTTTTAAGTAAAATAGTTACCTAATGCTGCTTGAGCATTGATAGAAAATAATGCATTTCCACTGAATGGACTTGTAAATTCTTCTCCGCTCTTGACTGAATTTACATACAAACATGACTGACAACGGACATAAAAAATCGAAGCTAAGCCCATCTGTGTCTCTTTTTCAATATTTTGTAAAAGTAATTTTTCTTTGCACATTAAACAAACCATTTGTTTTGACATGTACTGAAGATTGACAATTCTGTTACCGTCAACAGAATACGTTTCATCACAACCAGCCTTTTCGTTAGAATTATGTACTCGTTCTTTTCTTCTGTCGAGTCCATTTTGACGACGTTGTAACATTGCGTTATAAACTTTTTTTGTTACGAATTTTCCTTTCCATCGGTACATCACTGTTTTGGTTATGCGTATGAAAAAATAAAAAATAAGACAACTCGCATGACAGGTATTATAACTCAGGGTTGCAACTTCGAAGTGAAAAAATTGAGTAACGAGTGCTGTTGCCACGTTTCCATGCTCCAATTCCTAAATAAATTGACTCAATGAATGTATTTTATATTCCTTACGAAGATTGTCAACATCATTTAGTAATGTTTTTAAACAATATTAGATACTATAACCTGTACTATGTGCACTAAAGAATAATAACTTCGCATTTAAATTTATATTTTAGAAGTTAGCGTCCATACATTTTCCCTATGTTACAGTACAGGTCCCCCTTACCACTTCCCCCGCAAAATGATCCTCTTGACCATCCTTAATTACTGATTAAATAAATATAGCAACGCAAGTGCCCATTACTACGCAGCCCAGGGCGCTTTCTAGTTGCTGTAATAATTAATAAAATTTATAAATTGATAACGCTAGCGCAAATTGCTTTACAACCTCGGGCGTTTACTGGTCGCTGTAATAATCAATAAAAGTTGTTAATTAAAAACCCAAGAGCTAATCCCCACATAACCAAGGGCGCTAACTGGTTGCTTAATAAAGTAATAAAGTTTATTGATCAATAACGCAAGCGCCACTTACCACTTAGCCCAGGGCACCTACTGGTCGCTCTAATAAAGAATAAAATTTATTAATTAATAACCCAAGTGCCAATTACCACACAACCCAGGTTACTTACTGGTTGCCGTATAAATTGATAAAACTTATAAATTAATCATGCAAGCACCAATCAACATACATTTTAGAGCACTTACTAATCACTGTACCAAAAAATGAAATTCATTAATTATCAACGCACAGGTCAACCGAGACACCACCCAGGGCGCTTTCCGGTTGCTTTATTAAATGATAAAATAAATGAAGTAAATCAGGTACCAATCATCACACAACCCGGGGCCCTAACTGTTTGCTGTATCAATCAATAAAATTCGTTAATTAATAACGCAATCGCCAATTACCATATAAGCCGGGGCACCTACTGTTCACTTCGATTATAGATAAAAAAAGTAGAGTAACGCAAGCGCCAATCATCACTTAACTCGGGGCGCTTACTGGTCACTGTAATATTCACTAAAATTTCATAATTTATGACGCAAGTTCTAACCACTACAAAAAACGAAGCACTCAGTGGTCTCTTTATGAATTAATCAAATAAATATATTATCAAAAACACCAAGCACCACACAACCCGGGTCATTTAAAGGTAACTGTTATGATTAATGTAATTTGTAATTCAATATCGCAAGAGCCAATCAACACACAACTTAAGGAGCTTGGTCGCTTTATTTAATAATAAAATAGAAATATAATAATGCAAGTGCACGATTGCCAAATAACCCAGGGCACTTACAAATGAATGTAATAATTAATAAAATCANTGACCACACAACTCAGGGCGCTTACTAGTCGCTATTATAATTAATAGAATTTTTAAATTACTAAAGCAAGCGGAAATGACAACACAACTCAGGGGACTTATTGATTGCTAAAATAATTATTAAAATTTTATACTCAATAATGCAAGCGCCAGTCAATACACAACTTCGAGAGCTAACTAGTTGGGTTTATAGATAATAAAATTTATTAACAAATAACGCAAGCGACATTCACAACACAAAACAACACACAACGCTTGCTAGCCACTTTATTTATCAATAAAACAAATATAATAACGCAAGCGCCAATTACCAGACAACCTTAGGCGCTTTCTTGTCATTTTGATAAATAATTAGTAAAATTTATTATACGACAACGCAAGCGCTAATCACCACACAACCCAAGGCACTTAGTGGTCACTGTAATAATAAATAAAATCTATGCATTTACAACGCAAGTATCGATCGCCACACAATCTGGAGCGCATAGTGATCAGTTTAATAGTAAATAAAACTAAATATTTAGTTACATAAGCCCGAATCACAACATAACCCGAAGGGCCAAATAGTCGCTAGGATAATTAATAAAATTCATTAATCAAATACGCAAGCGCCAATTACAACACGACTTATGGCGCTAACTGGTTGCTTTAATAATTTAAAAAATTAATTGTAAAACAAGCGTTAGTTACCACAAAACCTGAGGTACTCACGAATCGCTGTAATAATCAATAAAATTTCTTTATCAGTAACGCAGCCCGGGGCCCTTAGTGGTCACATTAATAACTCATAAAACTGAAAAGTTAATAATGCATTGGCCACCTACCACATGACCCAGAAGGCTAACTGGTCACTGTAAAGAATAATAAAATTTATTGTACACTAACGTAAGCGCAAATAACCACACAACTTATGGCTTCAACTAATTGCTTTGAGAATTATTAAAATTTAATAATAAATAACTCAATCGACATCCAACCTAAGGCACTTCTCGACTGCTTTGATTATATGTTAAATAAATATTATAACGCCAGCGCCAATCACCACATAATCTGAGGTGCTTACAGGTTACTTTGAGTATGGTCAAGAGGTATACAAAGATGCAGAGAACTTACTCAAAATTTATACCCTTACAGTTAAGCTCACTAAGAACGTTCCTGAATTTTCTCAATATTTTATATGGTTCATTTTTGTATTAAAAAATACTGCAAGATCGGATCCGGGGGGAGGTAAGTTAACCCATGCTTCAATGGTAAACACGTATACAGTTTTCGCAAAAACAGTTTTTGCAGGTTGAAAAATGCAAAGATTAGTTCAAAAAAATTATATTGATAAAGTCTAATAATAAGGGATTAATTTGTCATCTTAAAACACACATGTTATGGCCTATTGTATAAAGAATTTTAATAAATAAGCTCATACTTTTTGAATCCGCGAGAGCATTGTGAACTCTAAGCGAAAACGCTGGCAACATATGATTATATATATGTATACACTTTATAGTACATGCGCCGGATGGATGTCATCTAACCTTGTCTGCTACGTGCGACAGTGCGACTTCTGCAAAGTGAACAAAGCCTCCTCTGACAGCAAGAAAGCTCCCTTCAAACGTTTATTACTTAAAAATTGTATATAAAGTTTAATATTTTGTTTGTTTATCCTTTGCAAAATGATATTGAGTATACCACGTGAAAAAGTATAAATTGATTCAGCAATAAAAACAATCAACAGTAAAAGGTATTATTTATTCAGACCATGTTTTGCAGCAACAAATGCAGATTTTTAATTTGAACATCAGATTTTTTATCAATTATCACTCACAATATATACACTTACATAAAAAACATATTTACTTTAAACTTTATAAGTATTTTACAATATCTTTCAACTTTTTTTTCGACTTGATAATACTACTTTCATTTCCATGAAGACCTTTTTGTAGTAAATGTTGAGCTTCGGTGGCTCCTTTGATTTTGAAAGTCTCAACAATATTTTCATAACTGATACCAAAACTTGCTATCTTTTTTATTAAAGAAGTACTCATTACGCATTTTAATGGTGCCAATGAAGGTAACAGCATTCTGGTAGTTTCACTTTTTTCTATATTTGTTATTACATCTGTGTAGGAGATTATATTCTTTGTTATATCATCAACTGTCAGGTAAGCATTGCTTAGTTGTTCTAACAAACTAACGTCGAACTGTGCATCATGTGCACTATCACAGCATACAGCAAGAAGTTCAGTGGCTAAGATGGTGAGTTTGTCACCATTCTCTCTATTAGAAAGTTTTTTTTAAAATAAGTTCAATGTATTGTAACGAGGCAAATTGAGCCTCCCGGCTCATGTCGCTCTCGCTGACGCAACGCGTATTACGTCACCGGCAAACGCTTACCTTCCCGGAATTATTCTTTTGTTTTGGCTTCCGAAAAAAAAAAGGAGAAGAGGACGACTCAACGCGGGACACAGCAGCAACAGCGGCGAAAATACACGCGGGAGCGCGCGCAGCACTGTTCGGGTCGCGGCGTCGGCCCTCGGGTATGAGAGTGTTTAGAGTGTTTAGAGTGTTTATTATGCCTTGGGGAAGACCCCCATCTAGCCAGAAAAGTATAACACAGTAAGATAAGCAGACTTAAAACTAATTTCAATAAGCTAAAATTGTAGCGTGCAAACAAATTACAATAAGAGAGCAAGGTGTGAGATTACAAATTGAAGAGTTAATCAGACTTGAGCGCAAGGCAAATAAATGTAAGCCACTTAAAACTAAAAATAAAAAAAAAGGTATAACAATATAACAAGGTAAATTGAATGCGTGAGAAAGCTAGCTTGATTTGCGGAAGGATGTGAGGGCAAGGGAGATGCGAAGGAAAGGCGTTTAGAAGGTTGTGGGATGCGAGAAGGCTAGAGTAGGCTAACAAAAGGAGAGTGGTGAGTGAGGATGGTTGGTGGTTGGGGAATTAAGAGGGACAGGAGGAGGGAGTTATGTGCAGAGGAGTCAGGTGGGGAGAGAGCAGGTGAAGGACTAGGTGCTGAGGTAGGCGAGATAAAGTGAATGATGGTTGGTGCAAGGAGGAGTCATTAGATGCAGGATGTCAGAGTTGGGCTATGGTGTCGTGTATTATGTGTGATGGGAAAGGTCAACCACGTCAGAGCGTCCGCTGTTAATTTGAGGTCAAGGTTGAAGCACTGTTTACGCTAAGCGAGCACAATTCCCTCCCGCTCAACACGTTCGATCCACTCGCTCTGGTCGCGCTGCAAGAGGGTATTATGGAGTAGGATTTGGAATGATGAGTATGAGTGATCGGCAAGGTTAATTGGTGAAAGTGAATTCAGGAGATCAGATGCTTGAATATAGAAGGAATCGTCGCGAGCACGGGTGCGGGAGGGAGGGACGATGAGCAAAGGTTGTGGGCGGCGAAGGGTGCGGGAACTAGTGACTGAGTGGGGAGCAAAGCGAAAACGATCAGCGAGGTATGTAGGGCAATGAAGGCGGATTATGTTGAAGGCAAGACACCCCAAGTGGTATTCACGTCTACGTCGAGCAGAAAGCCAGCCCAGTTCCAATCGTAATGGTGTGATGTGAGCATCTCTCGGAATATTGCCGGCCACGAAGCGAACACAAGCATTAATGGCTCTCTGCATTTTTAAATTGCGTGTGACGTCCAATCGAAAGAAGACCGATGAAGCATAGTCCAGGTGCGGAAAGACCAGAGATTCGATGAGGGATTTGCGTAAGGTACGAGTTAGGGCATGTCTATTGAATCGCAGGGAACGGAGTGTGTTATGTACCTTCTGGTTGATCCTGTTAATCTGTGAAGACCAGTGGAGTGAGGGGGTAAAGACAACGCCCAGGTTCAAGGCCTTCTCCACAACAGGGATCGCGATGCCATGGATATGAATGGGAATGAGGGATGATTGATCTAGGCGAGAGATGTAAGCGAGGCTGCCGAGAATCATGGCCTTGGATTTACGCGGATTGAGGCTTAGGCCATTACAATGAGCCCATGCCGCAATGGCTTCAAGATCACGATTCAGGCGGGCAATGGCCTCATTGATGGATGCAAAAGGACAATGAAGGTAAATTTGGGTGTCGTCAGCGTAGATCATATGTTTAGAATAAGAGAGAGAGGCGGGAAGGTCATTTATATACAAGGAGAAAAGGAGAGGGCCAAGGACACTTCCCTGGGGAACACCCGCGAGGGCGGGTCGCCAGTTGGATATGGCCTCCCCGTTACCCCCCCCAATGGCTTGACGACGATTTGAAAGGTAGCTATGGAGAAGAGTTAGAGCACTATTAGAGAGATTGAGATTTTTTAATTTGTGGAGAAGCTTCAGGTGGGGAACAGTGTCGAAGGCTTTAGAGAAGTCGAGAAGAACTAGTATGGTGACCTCCTGACGGTTTATTGCCTCTCTAATGTCCTCAGTTACGCCAAGAAGAGCGGTCTGAGTGCTGTGTCCCCTCCTGAAGCCCGATTGACGAGGATCTAGTAGATTATTGGATAAGATGAATTTAGAGAGCTGTGAGGATAAAATACGTTCAAATGCTTTTGAAAGTTCGGAAAGAGACGCTATGGGACGCGTGTCAGATGGGGAGGAGGGGTGACGTACTTTAGCCAGGGGGAGCAACAGGGCACTCTTCCAAAGGGTAGGGAAGTGCGAGTGTTGTATTAAGCTATTGAATAGAAATGTGAAAAAGGGTAGGATGAAACCGAGAGTAAGGCGAAGCATTGAGTTCGATATACCATCATGTCCAATTGCTTTAGATGAGGATGTGGTGATGGTGTGGAGAATTTCGTCGGATGTTGTGGGTTCGAAATGAAAGACTGGTGCCGAAGAGTGAGGAGAAGGGGTGCGAAGTAATGTATTTAAGTTGAGTGAAGTGAGAGGTGAAGTAGAAGCAGGGACGATGGAGTATGTAGAGATAAGAGTATCCGGGGAAAAAAGCTGAGTGGGTGATGGAAGGTTTTGACTGGTGAGGTTGAGTTTTCGAATGGCGGTCCATTTATCTTTTGAGTTTCGTGATGAATTTATGAGGTGAGCGAAGTGGGAGTTTTTTGCAGTGGAGAGACTATTCGATACCCTGTTGCGGAGGCGGCGATAGCGCTCAATGTCTGTAGATAGGCCAGACCGTCTGNTATTTTCTTTACTCGTTTCTAATACTGCTTGTAAGTCTCGATAAAATTTCAAGTTTACATTCGGGCCATCCATTGAAATTTGAATGATCTTATTCATAATTTTTTCGGGTAAACATTCTTGAAAAGACTTTAAAAGATCAGTGGCTCGAGTTTTACCGACTAAAAATGCTGATGTAAAATAACGTGAAGAAACTCAATCCTGATCTTCCTGCCAAAACCTAACAACTATGTCCATTTGTTGTTTTTTACTTACAACATTAAGACTCTCGTCAAAGCCAACTACTACATATTTATATTTATATATAAGTTCTAAGAGTTCTTGTTCAAAAAAATTTTTCAACCCATAAGTTATCACGTAAGAAGCTTTTGTTTTGCCCAATTGCATTTTTTTCACTATTTCGCTGTCAGGAAACATTAATGTCATTATAGGCAAACTAGACTCAATGTCTCTTAAAGAATTATGCCTCATTACATTGTGAATAATCCACAAAATTTCAGCTTTTATAACAGATTCAGTTTTTAAAAAATTTTCAATCGAATCACTGCGAGAATTTAAAGAATTGTTACTTGCTTTTGAAGCTAACAATATTTTTTTTTCATTGTGTTGCGCTTCTAGAGGTGCTGCAGGGTAGGTATTCGAAATATGTATAGAATTTTGACTCAAATTTTGAGAAACAGACAACATAGAGATCACTGAGGGTGTAGAATTTTTTACTTTATCTTGAGCCTGATGTTTTTTTGATTTTGTGTGACTGACTAAGGCCTGTCTTCCCATATTACTCAAACTGAAAATCACGCCACACCATCACATTTTGCGAAATTTAGATTTTTAACTTCACTTGACCACGGAAATTCTTGCTTCCATTCTGTTTTAAATAAGCATTTAAATTTACTTGTTTTGCTTTTCGAAGTCATACTGTGCTCTGCAATCAAACACACCCCTTTTAGATATTCCAAGAATGTACTTAAATAAAAAATTTTTCATATTATTTCCAAGCTATTAAAATAATTTACACTGACAAATGTAAAGCTCGATCAATATTTATATACGGCCTCAAACATCACAGTAGTGGTTGCAGTGTATAGAGAAGCAGGTAAGGTACGTGTGACTAGGTGAGCTTGATTTTTCCTCTTCTTATGACTATATATAATTTAAAATAAAAAAAATTAAACAATACACTATTTTAATTTTTTATAAAAAAATCAACGTGGCACATTATAAATTCATGTTAAAGCATTTAAAATTTTGAATATACGATTACTGACTTTAAATAAAAAATTTTAAATAGCTTATCTTGGAGCAAAGTTAAAGAAAATCTTAATTTTAATATTGTCAACTGATACGTCAGCTCATCAAATAAAACACTACCACGCGGATAAACGTTTCGTATACGTATGCTAAAGGAAAAAAATTCGGAAAAATATCTTACCGTGCTAGCTGAAGAAAATATGAACGCGCGCTCAAGCTTTATTGAGCACATGATCGTTTCTTCCCGTGTCTGCCATGCATGGCGATCTGTCACTTACACCATTGCATGACACAGGCTATGTCATCTGCATGTTGTCCTATGAATTTATAAGTATAGAAAAAGACTTTCGCACAGACTACCTCCTTGAAAACAGAGTTGCAGCATGCACACACACTTTCTAGCAGTCTTATTTATAGTTTTACACTATTTTTCTTTGTGTATGTACATGCGAAATGCATACTGCGATAGAGCGATGTGTCGAATTCGTATTCACAATTAAGTAAATAGTACAAGAGCTATGCACTGCTGAATTTTACAACCTAGAAATGTAATAGAGAAATTCTTAGACTCGCGTTTCTCGTCTCGCATCGCGAATACAAATCGTACACCGATCTTTATTCAACCAAAATTAATCCCAAGTACTACCTAACTAAATTTTTTATACTTTTTTTTGTTTCAATAACAATAATGCCATAGTTTATAATATAATACTCACGCCTCACAAAAATCAGGAACACTTTTCTCTTGATGATACGATGCACTGTTTGACAAAAACTGACAGTACCAGGTTAAAAATTCTGCACAGACACCATAGAGAAAGCCGATCTACCTATACAACTAACTAACTTTGACGCCCGCAAAAGAAAGATCTGACGGATGGCGCTAGCGTCACTATAACTTACGCTTCTGCTAATGTGCTTGCTGATCGTATAGAGATATCTCTATGGTGCTGGTACAAATTTTTTATTTTATCTGCTGTCAATAAAATACTTTTATCTAGTAAATTTATTTTTATGATATTTTTGAACACAAGCTCTAATTGACACACAATCCAGGGCGGTTACTAGTCACATATAATTTATAAGATTCATTAAATAATAACGCAAGCGCGAATCACCCCTTAACCCGGGACAATTAGTTTTCTTTTTATTTATTGATAAAAGAATCATAATAGCGCAAGCACCAAAAACTACGCAACCCAAGGCGCTTAGTGGTTACTTGAAGTTCATCGCTCCATTAAAAGAAATTATGCTAGGAAAACTAAAGACCGCTGAACAATGCTAGAATGCAAAAGCGTCAGCTTCTGAGAAGAGGAAGTCAACTAGCAATAACACGAAAAATACTAGTGATAACGTCTTTACGGAAAACAAGGATCGATCGTGTTCCATTTGCCGCAATGTTAGCCACTGTCGTAATTATTGCCCCTACCGTGAGTACTTTACCAAGTGATTAGGGGACAAACGCTACAAGTGCCCTAAGTTTAATACGGAGAGACCAGAAAACGCCAGAGAAGGAGGGCAGTAGGAGTCGATGCCGCCTCACCGAACGAAGTCGAGACTCCAAAGAAATCAGAAGTAACACAAATCGATGCAGCAAAAGATAAAAATGACAGAAAAGCTTGAAAATTAACTTAGCAATAAAACTTGCGGTACTGACAGTTTTAGCATGGCTAGTAGGAAAAATAGGCGATGTACAGGAGTGTAGTAATCGGCGAATAAAAGTTAAAGAAAACATCTACCTCCAAAATAATAGATGGAAGAAGCGGCTGGACCCAAGCTGCCTACCGTCGACCGAAGACGTAGTGTTCGCCACGGGTCGAGGACTTGAGTGCAGAATATATGGAACTGAAAGCGTGATAGGAGTCTTAGCACTGGCAGAAAACCCACGTTACTACTTACCACTTGATGTCGCAGGTATAAGGGCACAAACCCTTGTGGATAGCAGTGCAGTACACTGTTATCTGGGAGAGGGAATCACTGGGCGATTAAAGAATTTCCAGCCCTGTTAGGCTACAATCTCTGTTGCCAACAGCAAAGTATTAGCCAGAACCATAAGCGTTCCGTTGACCATCAGGCAAACGACCAAGACACTGATGTTGAGGTTCAGTGGACGAATCGGAGTACGAATCTATTATTGGGATAGATTTTCTGAGAACTTTCCGTGTCATCGTAGATTACGGTAAGGATGCATGGTGTACTCCCACAAGTCTATGGCAAGAGTTTAAGGGGAAGGAGAGTGACCAGATGCGCCCAGCAGCAATCGCTACTGCGGGGGGATTAGTAACGATGACCCTGTCTCACGAGCAAGAGCTCGAGAAAGTCCTCGACGGTCTAATAGGTCCCTGCCCAAAAAAGCTCGGGATAACAACCGTAGCCAAACACAGCATCGATGTGCAAGGTCACCCCCCAATTAAACAACGTCCCAGACGGTATGCGCCTAAAGTCTTGCAAATCGCATACGATGAGATAGACCGGCTATTGCATGGAAACATCATCAAGGAATCTGAAAGCGCGTGATGTAGCTGTCCGTTCCTTGCGCTAAAGGGCAATGGAAGATTTTGATTTTGTATAAATTACCGGAAACTTAACGAAATTACACGAAAAAACGCTTGTCCTATCCGACTTATAGACATGTACATATCGAAAATCGACCTTAGCGTGACGTACTATAAAATCCTCATGGACGAAAATAGCAAGGAACATACAGCCTTCACTGTATTTGTAGTACCAAAACGTGCACATGCCCTACGGATTGGCCAAAGAACCAGCCACATTCCAGACCATTATGGATCAGATTATTAAATCAGAATGGGAACCATACATTTATACGTACATGGACGACATCATAATCGTACCAGAAACAATCAAGGACCACCTCAAGTGGTTGAGGATTGTTTTAAGAGCATTGAAGGAAGCGAACCTCGTGATTAATTGCGGGAAATCTGAGTTTAGGTGTGGAGAGGTCAAATACCTTGGATACGCGATTGACGGAAAAGGTCTCAGGACAGATTTTAACAAAGTTAGGCCAATCCTGGATTACAGTGCACCCACCACCCTCAAACAACTCAAGAGATTTATAGGAATAATTAGACATGCTGTCTACCGCATCTGCTGAAAAAAATTCCCTGGGATTTCAAGGTTTTCCAGAGCCTAATTTTTAAAATTCCAGGAGTTTTTTAATAATAAAAGTTTGTCAAATATGAGTTATAATTTTTATTTGTCAGTCAATCATTATCTAATAGCACTTTTTTTTATAATAAACATATAAAACATGTATTACATAAAAAATATTTATCTGTTAAACAAACTAAACTAATATCCGTTTCAAATTTAATATTTCTTTCTCTACTACAGCGCTTTCTTTTAATGCGTCATCCATTACTTTTTTCTTTTTACTTTCTAATTCTTTTAAAGCTAATATTTTTCTTTTTTTTTGCATTTTTCTCTTCTAGTTCTTTATCACGTTTTTTCTTTTCTTTGGTTAAATCTTCTTTGTATAAAGATGATGACATGCGAACACTAGAAATTAACTTTTTGCTTATTTCAAATTCATGTAAAGGTTTTTGACTCGATTTAATTGCATCGTAAATCATTCTTTGAGCTATTAATGATTTTTCCTTTTGATTTTCCACAATACAGTCCTTATTAATAGAAAACCCTCTTTCAAGCTCAGAATTACCGTGTGAAAAAATCATAATAATTTTTACTAAGTCAAATAAATTACTATATTTACTAGCTCCATGAATATTTATTATTTTCACCCAGAACTCGTCTAGTCTGTCTTCTGACTTATAACTTTCTAATAATTTTTTAGTTGTTTCAAGCGATATAATTTCTTTGAATTCATCCTCAATTATTTCAGCTGTAATAGCTGGTACAATACTACAATCAACTAGTTTTTCTAAAACTATTGATAAGCGTTTTCGTGCAAGGATCTCGTTTAACGTAAAAGATGGATAAAAACAAGATAAACCTCCAACAAACGGGTACTTGAAAGGAGATTTAAGAAGAGTTTTGTCAACAAAAAATTTAATAATAGTACGAATATCATTTTTAAATCTTAAAATATCTAACTCTGAAATATTTTTCAATTTCTTTAATGCATTTTTTGTTGCGTAACGAATTTTTATTTTATCTGCTGTCAATAAAATACTTTCATGTAGTAAATTTATTTTTATGATATTTTTGGGTTCGCATGTGTACTCTGGCTTAACTATTCTTCCTAAAATATTAATATGTAATTTAAGTAATCTATCATATAAAAAAGGATTCTTTGGTTCATTTGACTGAAATTCTGTTAAGAATGGTTTAATTTCTTCAGCAAACGATTGAAAAAAAATTAATTTGAGGTCTAGAAACTTATCACCTAATATATTTTTTACTACAGTGAAAGATTTACAGATAGGTTCTGTTTTATCTTTTGATACTTTTTCCACGTATTTTCTTAAGAAAGGAAACATTTCTCTTGCTCGCTCAGCTACTCTGGAGTTTTCAAGCCAACGAATACCAAAAAAATAAAATGGAAATAGATCTGAATTAGAGGCTGCGTTATAATCAGCTCTTCTACTAGGCACATTGTTAAACAAATTAAAGAGAGCTTTTAAAAACTCTGAGATATTCCATTTTGCAGCATTAAAACCTGATTTGAACGCATTATTCAGAACATACAAACCACACGTACCAATATTGATGAATTTTTTATTTTCTTTACTCGTTTCTAATACTGCTTGTAAGTCTCGATAAAATTTCAAGTTTACATTCGGGCCATCCATTGAAATTTGAATGATCTTATTCATAATTTTTTCGGGTAAACATTCTTGAAAAGACTTTAAAAGATCAGTGGCTCGAGTTTTACCGACTAAAAATGCTGATGTAAAATAACGTGAAGAAACTCAATCCTGATCTTCCTGCCAAAACCTAACAACTATGTCCATTTGTTGTTTTTTACTTACAACATTAAGACTCTCGTCAAAGCCAACTACTACATATTTATATTTATATATAAGTTCTAAGAGTTCTTGTTCAAAAAAATTTTTCAACCCATAAGTTATCACGTAAGAAGCTTTTGTTTTGCCCAATTGCATTTTTTTCACTATTTCGCTGTCAGGAAACATTAATGTCATTATAGGCAAACTAGACTCAATGTCTCTTAAAGAATTATGCCTCATTACATTGTGAATAATCCACAAAATTTCAGCTTTTATAACAGATTCAGTTTTTAAAAAATTTTCAATCGAATCACTGCGAGAATTTAAAGAATTGTTACTTGCTTTTGAAGCTAACAATATTTTTTTTTCATTGTGTTGCGCTTCTAGAGGTGCTGCAGGGTAGGTATTCGAAATATGTATAGAATTTTGACTCAAATTTTGAGAAACAGACAACATAGAGATCACTGAGGGTGTAGAATTTTTTACTTTATCTTGAGCCTGATGTTTTTTTGATTTTGTGTGACTGACTAAGGCCTGTCTTCCCATATTACTCAAACTGAAAATCACGCCACACCATCACATTTTGCGAAATTTAGATTTTTAACTTCACTTGACCACGGAAATTCTTGCTTCCATTCTGTTTTAAATAAGCATTTAAATTTACTTGTTTTGCTTTTCGAAGTCATACTGTGCTCTGCAATCAAACACACCCCTTTTAGATATTCCAAGAATGTACTTAAATAAAAAATTTTTCATATTATTTCCAAGCTATTAAAATAATTTACACTGACAAATGTAAAGCTCGATCAATATTTATATACGGCCTCAAACATCACAGTAGTGGTTGCAGTGTATAGAGAAGCAGGTAAGGTACGTGTGACTAGGTGAGCTTGATTTTTCCTCTTCTTATGACTATATATAATTTAAAATAAAAAAAATTAAACAATACACTATTTTAATTTTTTATAAAAAAATCAACGTGGCACATTATAAATTCATGTTAAAGCATTTAAAATTTTGAATATACGATTACTGCCTTTAAATAAAAAATTTTAAA
>NW_019379502.1:1435885-1455887 GCF_000648655.2 Copidosoma floridanum | reverse complement strand
TTTTGGGTTCGCATGTGTACTCTGGCTTAACTATTCTTTCTAAAATATTAATATGTAATTTAAGTAATCTATCATATAAAAAAAGAGTCTTTGGTTCATTTGACTGAAATTCTGTTAAGAATGGTTCAATTTCATCAGCAAACGATTGAAAAAAAATTAATTTGGCGTCTAGAAACTTATTACCTAATATATTTTTTACTACAGTGGAACAGTTACTTACAGCTAGGTTCTGTTTTATCTTTTGATACTTTTTCCACGTATTTTCTTAAGAAAGGTAACATTTCTCTTGCTCGTTCAGCTACTCTGGAGTTTTCAAGCCAACGAATACCACAAAAATAAAATGGAAATAGATCTGAATTAGAGGCTGCGATATAATCAGCTTTTCTACTAGGCACATTGTTAAACAAATTAAAGAGAGCTTTTAATAACTCTGAGATATTCCATTTTGCAGCATTAAAACCTGATTTGAACGCATTATTGAACGCAACCGCGCTAAATTCAAAAGTATTATATTTAAGTAGATATGTTATATTCTCCCATCTATTGTATGGATCATACTAATATTAAATTTGATAAATCTCTACCTTAATTAAATTTAAGTATTAATATATGTGGAAAATTGTTATGGATTATTTGTTTTAATTGTAAAGTAAAAAACTCTACATAAAATTTCCAGGAATATTTGAAAATTCCCTGAGATTTCCAGATTTTTTCAGAGCAAAATTAATTCCCTGAGATTTCCCGGTTTTCCAGGTTTTCCAGGTACGGTGGACACCATGTTAGATGGTATTCCAGATTCATCCCCGTTCTCACCGAAAAAAAATTGCCCCTAACAAAGCTCATGTCCAAAGACGTGAAATGGCAATAGGCCGACGAACAACAATAAGCTTTCGAAAACCTTAAACAAGCCCTGACAAAACCCCTGTTTTTTCGAGGCGTGACTTTACATAACTGTTCGTCCTACAAATGGGCGCCAACGATTATGATGTGGCTGCTATATTAACACAGAAGCTTGAGGGCGAAGAAAACCCAATATGTTATGTCAGCCGCACTTTAAGCAAGCCAGAACGAAACTATACCGTAACAGAAAAGAAGTGTTCAGCTGTGCTGTACATAGATTAAGGGTATATTTTCAAGGGGAACGAGTTACAGTAATCACGGACCTCAGCATTATGTTCAGGCTTCATTGGTTGAAGGACCTAGTGGGAAGATTGGCTCAGTGGAATATTGTGTTATAGGCATATGACTTGGAGTTCGTCCACAGGTAGGGAAGACTACATCAGGTCCCAGATGCCCTATCACGGGCACAGGAGAATTCAGTCGTAGTAATTACGCCTAATATAGAGCAAGTAAGCGATGAATGGTTTTTAAAACGGATGCAAGTCGTTCCACGAAATTTCGCGAGCTGAAAATATTAGAACAGAACTCTTTTCTTCCACAAACGTAACCTTATCGTTAGCTCAACGATAGAGGACCTCGATGAGTGGAAAATTGTCATACCAAAGGAACACCGTATCCAAGCATTACACGATGCTCATGACGAACCCCAATCAGGCCACCTAGAAGTGGAAAAGACTTATGCGCATCTCACAAATTATTATTATTGGCCTGATTATTTACAAGACGTAGTTCAATATGTCCGGGAGTATCAAGCGTGTCAACAGCAAAGTATTAAAGAAAGCTCCCGCCGGGTTCATAGGGGAAAGAATTACTGAACAACCATGGATAGCAACCGCAATGGATATTGCAGAAAACCTCCATCAAAGAATGGACACCGATACCTTTTGATTACTCAGGACCTATTCACTAAATACGTGGAGTTAAAAGCACTCCAAAAGGCAGACGAGAAAAGCATCCAGAAAGCGGTAAAGGAACTAGTATTTAACAGGTGGGGAAAACCGAAGTGTTTGTTAATTGATAACGGTACGGAGTTTGTCGATCGGGAATTAGAAAAAATGTGTAAGAACTATGGCATCGAACACTTGACCAACCCGCCATATTACGCACAAGCCACGAGCAAGCGTCCACGAAATTAACTCCGGCGTTTCTGAAATCTGGCCGAAATTAACCACCAATAGCCCTTCCAAACCATGATACCCCAGCTGCGCCATTAGACCTGACAAATACTTTCTTATGGGCCGATAGGATAAGCCATTTAGAAATGATGAGACACTTGGTTGTAAAAAATCTCGAGTCAGCGCGGGAGAAACAGGCAAAATACTATAATCGAGGGTGGAGAGCAAAATCGTTTGCATTAGTGGATAGTGTAATGCGAAAAAATCACGGACTACGGATTCGCAACAAAACTTGCGTCAAAATTTGTAGGCACCTGCATTGTAACTTACTTGCTCTCGGATGTATCAATAGAAGTAAGGGACAACGCGACAGAAAAATTAATGAAAACTCATATTAATGACCTCAAGCGATACACACCATCACGACAGGTTGTTGACAACGAATCTAAAGTGAGCTATATTCCTACAGGTGACAATCATGAGAGGGCGAACCAACCAAACAGCTCCAAGGCTTGGACAGCCGCGTCGAGGCAAGAACGCAATTCCCGACTCACGACCTGTACCTCAAGCCGAGCGAGGCAAAACAGGGAGGACCCAGCGTGGTCGCCAACCTAGCACAGTTGGACATCTAACCAAGGCCAATTTTGGAGAGGAGGCAGCGGGGTCTGGGAACGACCCATCAAGACGGCTATTTATGAGGTCCTAAATCCAAGGGACCACCCACTCCAAAGGGGACCCATGAGCCACCTGCACAGGTAAGGCAGGCGAGTTCTGTTCTCCCGCCAGGGTACGACTTACCACAGCTGATCACGACAAAGGCACCCGAAAGCATGTCGCACCAGACCCACCAGACTCACTTAGATTCTGAGCTGGTAGGCCCGTGGGACCTCGAGACGTTAGGCCAGCTCTTGGGGATCACCAGCACACCAGTTGAGGAATTCAGGCCAAGGGATGACGATGAAAGGCTCCAGTTGGTGCTCCAGCAGGTTTAACTGGTGTAAAGAAGATACGTGCCCCTGACGGAATCAGAGTCACTCTACCCGCTACGTTGAACAGTACCACTATCTTTACAGGCGCCCACAGAAACGGTGGAGATTCCGCGACTTATCAATCTGCAAGAGTCATGGCCAAGGGGCGTGCCTGGGCCTTCATCATTCATCTCACAAGCTGACCTGGAAGAGGAGCCAATCCAAGTCCCAAAAGCCATTTCGACTCCAAATCAGGGTTGTTGGGAGTGCGGGGATCTAGTTCACCACTATATGCAGTGCCCTCGGCGCGACCCAACGAAGAAGTTTTGCCACAAACGTGGAAACGTGGAGTTAGTATCGCTAACTGCCCACATTGTTGCGACCTCTGGGCGGCGAAATGGCGGGACTTTTTGACCAGGCAAGCGGGCAACAATACCCGCCACGCTGAGAAGCGATGCTTGGTGAGGCAACTGTGGCCACCCCTACCGTTAAGAAAAAAACTTTGTTTTCTTTCCTCTTCTTCTTTTCCCCTTTCTAATAGAGGATGTACTTTATTTATTTATTTTTTTCTTTCTTTTACCCGATCTTGTCATTTTTTTGTACGTATTTTCTTTTTATTTTTGATAATATAAAGTAGTAATATAGTCTTTTTTATACAGCCCTTTAGTTAAACAATAAAAGCTTCACAATTTATTTGCCTTTATCAANAAAAAAAAAAAAAAAAAAAAAAAAAAAAAAAAAAAAAAAAAAAAAAACAACCAAGTGATCAAATAATCGAATGAATAAACCTTTTACTTAACGTTAATTTCAGTGATATTTTTGAAAAGAGCAGAGTGGCACGTCAGGCAACAAATTTATATCTAATTATTTTAATTACAGCAGGCGGCGGCATACGATATTTGCATATTAACCTATAACCGTAAAGCATTTTTTAGTTCTTTTTCGTTGTCCACCTGTTCCTTTACTTTCCTGCCACTACTAGTTGAAGATTTTTTTTTCTTTCCTCTTCACTTTCATCGTGTTACCAGCCAAAGTGTTGGCTGAGTCTAGGCATGGAGAGGTACCGAAGGGCAGGTTAGTAAAATTATGAAGTGCGGATAGCACTATGGCACTGACAGTGGGAGCAGGAAAGAGCCCTTAAGGCTCTGACTAATCAAAAAGGACGAAGTCATTTTTTTGGTTTTGGCTTTGTAAAATTAAAAATTTTCCTTACTTATTTATTTCTAGTTGCATCTACACAAGGTAACGAACAGATAAGCCTGCCCCACTGGACAGGCACTTATTATTTTTTGTTGTTTATATTACTCTGCATTTTAACTGTTGTGATGTAGGCATTCAGAAATGCAAACAAAACTTGAAGTTTTTAATTCATCCAAATCATTTCTTTAATAAATTTAAAATGGGTGTACGGTTGCCTGATCGTTAATTCAATGTATACCCTGAACAGAATTTTGAATTATGAAAGCACAATTTTCTGAGTAGTCGCAAATTACGATACACTCGGTTTCTGTCAGTTTATTTTTTATCTCATTAAAAAATCCCTTTGTTTGTTAACCAAAAATGAAAGAATAAAAAATTCTTGTAAACTTTCATTAACTTCTGTAAAAATTCATTAACTGGAGATATAAGGGGCTGCAATTAGCTTTATTCAACCGTAACCCATTGTTTGAAGGTAACAATTTCAATACATTTTTCTTCAAAAATTTTCTCTGGTTGCTCAATAACATTTGTCATGCCTGGGCACTTCTTACAAAAATTTAAATAACAATCAGTCGTTTGGTTTTTGCATACCATACGATCCAAATAATCCTTATAAATAATAAAAGGCAGCTCAGAACTGGAAGTAAGTGATCTAAAATTGGAATCACTTACTAATTAACTAACATTTTCGTGTATAGGACGTACACAAATAAAGTGAGTACCAGAAGCACTTGTCAAAACACAATATTTCGGCCTTAAACTAGCAAACTTTGGAAAACTACGTTTCATAGCTAGATAAGTGCTAGTAAAAATTTCATATATCTCTTTCATGTATATCAAAGACTCGTCGTCATCTGCTTCAAGATCATCTGGATCATCTCGGTTCAAATAAAAAATTTTTCTATTTATTATTGACGATATTCGTTTTGATTTTTTTTCCAAATACCTTTACGATGATAGTTTTTGTTTTTTGATGCGCGAAGATCCTAAGAAGCTTAATTCTTTGTTAAAAAAATCCACTTGCTTACTTCGCAAAGATGGATTATGTCCCGAATATCCAGATGTACCGTTACTGGTCCCAACTTTTATATCAGATTCTTTACTTGAAGAGTTCTCCTTTTGTAGCGTCTAAAAAAATAATTAGACCTAAACATCGACATAAAATTTTACGAAAGGTTAGGTATGTCTGAACTCAATATAATAATTAAAATATTGTACGCACCTATTCTAGTAGTTCATTTTCACTGTCTTTTGAATCTTTTCTTTTCAACTTTGATAACTTCAAGTAGCAAGAAGAACAAATTTTTTATTGTAATGCATCTGAGAAAACTGCCAAGTCCAGTTTCAAAAGTTGGTTTTCATTTACTGTCCTTAAATCAGAAGTGTTTGTTGTTGGATGTTTGAGAATAAAAAGATCAAAACATCTGTTTGATCGATACTAGTATTTTGCATTTTACGTGCCTCTTTCCACTAATTTGTTGATAATTTTTTTTTTTTAAATTTTTTTTTTCACAGTTTAACTCTTTAGCTACAAAAGTGCCATTGGTGAAAATTTTGTAGCTCTTATGGATTCGGAGCTATACATTGATTAAATTGAGTCTGCAACCACTATCATAAAATTTGTTATAACTTAAAATATCGAAAATAGGCGATAAAAAAAATTCCTGAGACACGTATCTCTTATTTTTCAATATAGAAACTTGAAAAAATTTTCAGCTGAATCGAAGAGGTGACGATTAATTTATAGTAAAGTCCGTTCGCTTCGTGAAAGAATGACCCATATACGAGTACAATAAAAAGAGAGCGAGTGCGACAGCAAAGCAGACGATCAATGGCTCTCTCTACTTCACTTAGTCTGTGAGGTACTGCCAAAATGCCTTTTTTATTTTGGAAATTACTTTTCTCAACAGTTTGCGCTTGTCGAAACAAAATTAAAAGTGTTTATTAACAGAAAATTTTTCACCCTACAAGATGGATTTTTTTTTTTTTTTTTGTATATGAAACTGTTACAAGATATAAAAAAACGAACTGTAAAACACGATTTCAACATTATCAGACCACTCTAAAATAACTATCACTATTTTATTCTATATAAGCGGTCAAAATTACATATTATATAAAAAGCGCCCAATTACACCGGCAAACAAAGAAAAAAGTGGACTGTACTTTTGACCAGACTCACTTATCTTTATGTATTTTGACGCGCTAAATTCGAATCCGAGGTCCGTTTGACCTATACATCCTCAAAATTTCAAGTAAACTGCAAAAAACTGCAGAAAATAGCCAAAAATCGTAAAAAATCATATTTTTAGCTCTTAAAACATTCAAAAACATTTTTGTAAACATATGTGGAGGTTCATTCTTATATATTTTGTCGTGCTGAATCTGATTGCAACGTCCGCTGGACTCGTACACCCTCAAAATTTTAGTAAATTCGCAAAAAACAGCAGAAAATCACAGTAAATCGTAAAAAATCGAATTTCTTTGCTCCAGCTGAGTATAAAAAAAAAATTTCATGGAGATTTTGTCCAATTCTCATGTTACATTTTTTACTGACTTGAGGTTAGAGATTCGTTTAGCTCCAAAACTTTCAAAATTCCAAGGAAATCGTATAAACAGAAGGAAATTGCGTTTGTGAGCGATAAAAAACTAAAAAACGTTTTTTTCAAATCTTTTCAAAATATGCTCTTCTTGTACGTCGAAAAATGATGTTAGAAAACGGCCAATATAAGCAGTAACAAGTGTTAAGTATAAATATCATGGATATAAAATAAAGCAAAATAGGTCTACACATGTGAATTATGTTTTCTTACTAATATATAAAGCAGAAGCGCTAAAACCGTTGTAATCGCTAACCGCGAAAACTACTGAACTGATTTCATTGAAATTTTGCACACTGATTCATGATACTTCATAGATAGTTTTAGCACAGTTTTTATCTTAAAAAATTTAATAATAATAGCAATAAATAAGCTCAAAGTTTTGCAAAAATATGCAAGCTTTTCACTTTAGTTCAGTAAAATCCGCTAGGTGGCGTCGACATAAAATCGAAGCTACCTGCAACATAATAAATAAGTGTGGTTATAATAGGCTAGAGCATCTCCATAGTATCGTAGTCGAGCTTCGGCAGCTCAACAAGCTGTACAGAGAATGCTGGTGATAGTCCTGCAGCTGTGTATTCCGGTTACGGACGACACTCTTCTCTAAGGGGGAAGGAACCTAGGTGTCCATTTACCCTGAAACTCGATGAGTGCGATCAGAAAAAAAAACCTAATTCCAACCGATGCCATCTCTGCCACAATACCACGAGACATATGTAGCTAGAGCACAATCTGGTTCAACTCATCAGAGTTGTGAGGGAGTCCCACCATCCCACCTGGTGCAGTTAGAGAATTTGTGGCTACAAATGTAAGCAAGGGAAAACAGCTCTGAGCTCTGAGGGGCATGGGCAGCCACAACGGCTACCTTCTTGGTCGTCGCGTCCCCAATGCGCTTACCCACATGTTCCCGTCTAACGATGAGCGGTTGGTTATTCGGGGAACGACCCGAGACGAGATATTCTTTGGTCAGCAGCGTACCTTCCTCCATCACAGTCTCCGTACATCGAGACTCCCAGGGTAAGAATCAAGCAACCGTAGCCAGCTCTTCATCATCAAGAATAAGAATAGCCTGGAAGTTTCACCACTGGCGCTTTTTAGCGCAATTATAAGTATTTACGTTCCCTACTTAACCATCAATTTCATCGGTTCTTTTTAGGATCCACCTAAGTGTAAACTACCTTGCCAACAAATACATTTTTACCAGCATTTCCGGAAGCGATTCGTCGACTAAAAGACTATATTAACTAAAGACGGGCACTATTAAACCAAGTCAGCCATTCACTAGCAGACGTCACCTGCGGAGTTGTTCTTCGCAAGGCTGGAAAACCTGGTGACCGACGACTCTTTACTACCCTCTCGACTCTAAGCATTTAACCAGGAATGACTGATCCTCTCCAATGTCTGCGTTGGGCAAACCTATAACAGCTATGTAGGAAAAATAACTTGAGCCAACGGGACAGCCTCCACTGGACAAGTATCACTAACCAATCTCCCCATCTAAGATCACCAAAACAACTGAATCTGCAACTAAAAAAGGTGCTTTAGACACCAACGTCTTCGACGTTATACCGGGAGACGTTGGGAAAGAGCACTACAACTAGCCCCAAAGCTTCGGACTTTGTAATTTTTCTCCCAATCAGTCTGGGTCTTCAACAGCAAGCCAGAGAAGATCACCCTGAGGTATCCAGGCAGTCACAATTGCTGTTAACTGCAGTCAAGAAAGAGTTAACTTAAAAAGCTCACCGGTCTTTTTTAGGGCCATCGGACGTCGAACTACCTTGCCAACAAATATATTAGAACTTAACAAAGTTGACAGAAAACAGCCTTTAGGGGTCACAAAAATTTTAAGCATGCCAAAAGTCGCAAGAGGGTGAATTGGAAGAAAAACTTCAAGTGTATCTAATAAATACAATTTTACTTAGGCGTCAAGAAACTGACGCAGAAAATTTATCGAGATTGAAACAGCAGCGTCAAAATCGACAACTAAAGAGTCCATTACGTGAGAGATCAGCTTTTCATTGTACCCTCACAGCAATCTCTGAAATCTTTAAAGATCCTACTTCAGATTTTTTAATGAGTAGAAAATGTATTTGTGTTTTTGTGGCAATAAAAATGTAGGGTTTAAGGTCCAGGATTTTGTTGCTCTGGTAATAAAGTTGTGAGATATGAGAAAAAAAATTTTGTTTTAATATTAATTTTTTGGGGGCTTAAAATCTCAACAGCTTTAAAAAATAGCAGTTTTCGTGAATTACACGGGAAAAACTGTCAATCAACGGCTTTTTACAGCCACCGATTATTTTATGGCACAAAAAACGCACGGTACTTTTCAGCATAATAATTTTTGAAAATTTTTACACCTCATTACTTAACCAAATAAACTATATGGATTCCGAAAAAATATGTTTTTAATAAGAAGATTTTTGTTCTGAGATATATTAGGAATATGTGTAAAATTTCTAACTGAAAATGTTTCACATTACATGTCAACACACTACGGTGTTTTATTTAGTAAGTCTCGGGCGAAGCCGAGACGGGGGGCTGCTAGTCGTTTATATTGCTCTCACACTTTCTTCCTTTTGTAGCGAACTATTTTCTCTTCGAATGACCTATGAAGTGGGTTTCTCTTTCACTTATTCCTCTCTTGAGTTTTTTCTCTTTTCAATGCCCAACATAAATCAGCCATCATGTCCCATCTTCCTTAATATCGATTTTCCATTTCACTTATATCTTGATGGAATCTTTCTCCTTGCTCTCCGCTGTAATCTCCAAGGTTTTCCGAGAAATGGTCAAGGTGAGAATTTAAAAAATGTAATTTGAGACTTATCAAACAACTCAATTGTTTAAAATTGTCTAACAGCTATTCAACTATATTCTGGTAATTTTCACTATTCTCATTCCCTAAAAAGTTCTAAGATATGCTTTTAAAACTTTGCCATGCTCCTTTTTCTATATTATTTATCTTTGTAATAAGATTGTCATCATGAAATAGAGCACGAATTTGAGGACCATCGAAAATACCCTCCTTTAATTTTGCATTAGTTATCGTGGGAAACTTCTCACCTAAATATTGAAAGCAATCACCATTTTTCTTTACAGCTTTGACGAATTGCTTCATGAGACCCAGGTTGATATGAAGAGGTGGTAGCAAAAATTTTTAAAGTTTAATAAATGGTTCACGTACGATGTTCCTCGATCCTGGATGAAATTTAGTTCTCTTTGGCCAGTCTTTTTGAATATTATGATTTTTCCTGTCTTTGCTATCCCATAAACATAAGAAGCAGGGATTTTTTGTGAATCCGGATTGTTGACCTCGTATTAGAGTGAAATCTTTGAGATCACCGCAAACTTTCCATTAATATTTTGCGTAGTTTATTTTCTCCAATATTATCTGTAAATTTTCATAGGTCTCTTTTAGAGAGAAACCCGCTTCATAGGTCGTTCGAAGAGAAAAAAGTTCGCTACAAAAGGAAGAAAGTGTGAGAGTAATATAAACGAAAACATAATTCACATGTGTAGACCTATTTTGCTTTATTTTATATCCATGATATTTATACTCGACACTTGTAACTCCTAATATTGACCGTTTTTTCACATCATTTTTCGACGTACAAGAAGAGCATATTTCGAAAAGATTTGGAAAAAACGTTTTTTAGTTTTTTAACGCTCACAAACGCAATTTCCTTCTGTTTACACGATTTCTTTGGAATTTTGAAAGTTTTGGAGCTAAACGAATCTCTAACCTCAAGTCAGTGAAAAATGTAACATGAAAATTGGACAAAATCTCCATGAAATTTTTTTTTTATACTCAGCTGGAGCAAAGAAATTCGATTTTTTACGATTTACTGTGATTTTCTGCTGATTTTTGAGGTTTTCTGCTGTTTTTTGCAAATTTACTAAAATTTTGAGGGTGTACGAGTCCAGCGGACGTCGAACTCAAATTAAGCACGTCACAATATATAAGAATGAACCTCGACATATGTTTACAAAAATGTTTTTGAATGTTTTAAGAGCTAAAAATATGATTTTTTACGATTTTTAGCTATTTTCTGCAGTTTTTTGTAATTTACTCAAAATTTTGAGGGTGTACGGATCAAACAAACTTCGGATTCTGATTCAACGCACCATAATACATATAAATCAACCTCGTCACATGTGTACGAAATTTTTTTTGAATGTTTGAAGAGCTAAAAATGTTATTTTTTACGATTTTTGGCTATTTTTCGCAGTTTTTTGCAGTTTACTCGAAATTTTAAGGATGTATAGGTCAAACGGACCTCTGATTCGAATTCGGCGCGTCAAAATACATAAGGATAAGTGAGTCTGGTCAAAAGTACAGTCCACTTTTTTTTTGTTTGCAGGTGTAATTAGGCGTTTTTTATATTATATGTAATTTTGACCGCTTATATAGAATAAAATAGTGATAGTTATTTTAAAGTGGTCTGATAATGTTGAAATCGTGTTCTGAAGTTCGTTTTCTTATATCTTGTAACAGTTTCATTTACAAAAAAAAAAAATCTATCTTGTAGGGTAAAAAATTTTCTGTTAATAAACACTTTTAATTTTGTTTCAACAAGCGCAAACTGTTGAGAAAAGTAATTTCCAAAATAAAAAAGGCATTTTGGCAGTACCTGACAGACTAAGTGAAGTAGAGAGAGCCATTGATCGTCTGCTTTGCTGTCGCACTCGCTCTCTATTTATTGTACTCGTATATGGGTCATTCTTTTACCAACCGAACGGACTTTACTATAAATTAATCGTCACCTCTCCGATTCAGCTGAAAATGTTTTCAAGTTTCTATATTGAAAAATAAGAGATAAGTGTCTCAGGAATTTTTTTTATCGCTTATTTTCGATTTTTTAAGTTATAACAAATTTTATGACAGTGGTTGCAGACTTAATTTAAACAATGTATAGCTCCGAATCCTTAAGAGCTACAAAATTTCCACCACTGGCACTTTTGTAGCTAAAGAGTTAAACTGTGAGAAAAAAAATTAAAAAAAAAAGAATTATCAACAAATTAATTAAAAAAGGCACGTAAAATGCAAAATACTAGTATCGATCAAACAGATGTTTTGATCTTTTTAATCTCAAACATCCAACAACAAAGACTTCTGATTTAAGGACAGTAAATGAAAACCAACTTTTGAAACTGGACTTGGCAACTTTGTCAGATGCATTACAATGAAAAATTTGTTCTTCTTGCCACTTGAAGTTATCAAAGTTGAAAAGAAAAGATACAAAAGACAGTGAAAATAAACTACTAGAATAGGTACGTACAATATTTTAATTATTATATTGAGTTCAGACATACCTAACCTTTCGTAAAATTTTATGTCGATGTTTAGGTCTAATTATTTTTTTAGACGCTACAAAAGGAGAACTCTTCAAGTAAAGAATCTGATATAAAAGTTGGGACCAGTAACGGTACATCTGGATATTCGGGACATAATCCATCTTTGCGAAGTAAGCAAGTGGATTTTTTCAACAAAGAATTAAGCTTCTTAGAATCTTCGCGCATCAAAAAACAAAAACTATCATCGAAAAGGTATTTGGAAAAAAAAATCAAAACGAATATCGTCCGTAATAAATAGAAAAATTTTTAATTTGAACCGAGATGATCCAGATGATCTTGAAGCAGATGACGACGAGTCTTTGATATATATGAAAGAGATATATGAAATTTTTACTAGCACTTATTCAGCTATGAAACGTAGTTTCTCAAAGTTTGCTAGTTTAAGGCCGAAATATTGTGTTTTGACAAGTGCTTCTGGTACTCACTTTATATGTGTACGTCCTATACACGAAAATGTTAGTTAATTAGTAAGTGATTCCAATTTTAGATCACTTACTTCTAGTTCTGGGCTGCCTTCGATTAATTATAAGGATTATTTGGATCGTATGGTATGCAAAAACCAAACAACTGATTGTTATTTAAATTCTTGTAAGAAGTGTCCAGGCATGACAAATGTTATTGAGCAACCGGAGAAAATTTTTGAAGAAAAATGTATTGAAATTGTTACCTACAAACAATGGGTTACGGTTGAATAAACCTCATTGCAGCCCCTTATATCTCCAGTTAATGAATTTTTTACAGAAGTTAATGAAAGTTTACAAGAACTGTTGATTCTTTCATTTTCGGTTAACAAACAAAGGGGTTTTTTTAATGAGATAAAAAATAAACTGACAGAAACCGAGTGTATCGTAATTTGCGACTTCTCAGAAAATTGTGCTTTCATAATTCAAAATTCTGTTCAGGGTATACATTGAATTAACGATCAGGCAACCGTACACCCATTTTAAATTTATTAAAGAAATGATTTGGATGAATTAAAAACTTCAAGTTTTGTTTGCATTTCTGAATGCCTACATCACAACACTATTGCCGTACATCTATATCAAAAGCAGTTGATTGAATTTATTAAAATAAACTTACTGTGTGATAAAAAAATAATATACAAGTCTGACGGTGGGAGTGGACAGTTAAAAAATAAAAAGAACTTTATTAATCTCACTCATTACTTTGAAGAATTTTAAATAGCAGCAGAGTGGCATTTTTTCCCTAATTCACATGGAAAGGGGCCATGCGACGGAATAGGCAGGACTGCAAAAAGACTAGCTGCCAGAGCAAGTCTTCAGAGAATTAACAATCCCATTCGAACGCCGCGAGAACTTTTTGATTAGGCCATACAATCATTGCCAAATATTACTTGTCGTTATTTTACAAATGATGATTACGAAGAAAAAAAAAAATTGGTGTCAGAGAGATTTTTCAGAGCAATAACGATAAAGGGAACGTTGAAATATCATAGCATGATTCCACTATCTTGTCAAGAATTAGAAGCAAGGCTGTTTACTTTGCACGAAAAAACAAATATTGTAAAAATTTTCAAGGGACATAATTTCGTTATGAAACTGTAAAAAAAGTTATAATGGTACATTAAAATTTTGTTGCATCTATAAATAAATATTGAGCAATCATATTGTTTACTTGACTTTTCATCATACATATTTATTAATTCAATAAAATATAATTTCTCCAGTTATTATTGCTCATCCCCATATTACAACTAAAAAGTGACTCTTAATTAATGATAAACTGGTGATTTCCTGCTTTTTTGCATAATAATACAAAATTTTGAGGTTATACTGACAAATGGTAAATCATAAGTTGTAGATCTTTCAATAGTCTACAACTTTTACTTTCAATTTTTTTTCATACGAGGACCAGATACCATTTTATACTCAGAAAACAGTTTTATTACCATTACGCGCTACATAAATTAACATTTTTACAATAACAGTTGAAAAGTCTTTATATTTTAGAAACATGAATTTTACATAAAATTTGACGCAGAATACGATGGTAAAAACAAAAACGCGATTTATTTTGGGGGCAATTGTTAAAAATCGATTAAAACAATTAAATTGTTAATAACAACATAAATCGGTTGATAATTTTTTTGTTTCAATTTTTTTTGTTAAAGTTTAACTCTTTAGCTACAAAAGTGCCTTAGTTAAAATTTTGTAGCTTTTAAGGATTTGGAACTATACATTGTTTAAAATGAGTCTGCAACCACTATTATAAAATTTGTTTGAACTTTAAAAATCGAAAATAGGTGAGTCACAATATATAAGAATGAACCTCGACATATGTTTACAAAAATGTTTTTGAATGTTTTAAGAGCTAAAAATATGATTTTTTACGATTTTTAGCTATTTTCTGCAGTTTTTTGTAATTTACTCAAAATTTTGAGGGTGTACGGATCAAACAAACCTCGGGTNACTTATTCATCATTTTTAACAAATTTGTTCCTTGTGAACAGGATTATTTTAAAATATAAATATTTGACCATAATGCAAAGTTTTGCCACGGTCTTCTAATTGTGTTTATTTAAACCACAACTTAACCCCTCTTGAGTAAAGAGCCAACGAAATTTTCGCGCGTACGCAGCTACGCACAGGTATTCCAAAAGAGATAGAGAGACACAGAAAGTAATATACACGAACATTGTTAAACATGTGTATACCTACGTGTAAGTAGGTAGTATAGATACCCTTCACCACGTATTATGGTTCTTTCTCGTTCTCGTTATTTATTTCTTAATGAAGAAGAAAAACATAAGCATAATTTTAAACTTGCTTTTTTCTAATCTATAATATTCACTGATAAAAATACATATTCGTCCATTCGTAAGGTCTCCACAAGTCGCTCGGGCCGCAAAATAGCCTCAGAGACAATGGCATTTATCTGACGAAACAACTATTTTCATCATAGATAATCAATTACCACTGAGTTTAATGACATATACTTTAGTGTTTTACATCTGTCAGGGGTCCTGAGACCCATACCTGGTTTTTTTACAAAAAAAAGCAATAATGAGCTAGAGGTTCGTAATCTGTGCGGAAAAATATATGTAACTAGTGAGAATACCTTAAATTTAGCAACTCACTTGAAGCATTAACATCGGCATGCTTTCTTACAATTAGGAAATGAACAAAACAAATAAAAATCACTAATTGCAACAGTAATACAACAATCTAAAAATTTACAACTAGCTCTTATCCTAGTATTAGCAAATAAACTAACTACATCTAGACTAATAAGAGTGTAACCAGGTGAAATGATGATTTCTTTTAATTTATTTTTTAACAAATAACTATTTTTTACGTGTAATTATGCCAGCGGAACATTCTCAATCAAAAAATCAGAAAGAAATTTAGAAAAACAATAAGTAGGTGAATTCAGTTTCGAGACAATAATACGGATAGTAAAGTCTTTTTTGTGTAATTTTATTCGTCCGTAGCATTAAGATAAGTTTTTTTATGAATATTGCTACTAAACTTCTTTCATTCATTATAAATTGACCGTATTAATCCCACTTGCTTACAATATTTTTGTATTTTTAATTAATTGCTTTAAAGGATTATTAATTTTCTACCTGTAAATAATATTTATCATCACTTAATAATTCTTCTTCTTTCTTAATGTAAGTTTCTTTATCAATGACAACAGTGATATTACCTTTGTCTGCTTTAATAATTAAAATGTGTTAATTATTTTTAAGAAAGACTCATGTTCGCTTTAAATTGCCTTGGAGAGTTCCATCATTGAAAGAAAGACGAGTAGATACATTATGTCTATTGCTACCAATAATGTTAAGTAGTTCTTTTCAAACTGTCTTGAATTCTCCAGAATATTTTAATGAATGTTTATTATTTTTAAAAAGATGAAAATAATCACATTTATCAGCATTCGAAACAAAATTAGATGTACCGCTTAACTTATATGCTTCTCACAAGGAACTGCTTGCAATTCTTATTTAATTGTATTAAGAGTAAACAATATTAAAAAGTCAGAGTTTCAAGTTTAGTTGCTTTTAAACCTTGCACAAATACAAATGACTTAGTATACGCTCATACGTCGTACTTAATATGCCATCGAGGAAGAAGGTCGCTGATTAACTGAGTCTATATTAATATTTTAAAACTAATTTTGATATTCCCTTCCATATCTTATATCAGTGTAAAGTCATACTTATCAGATAATTTTGTTTTTATATTTCTAGGTAACACAGTTAATAGAGAGCAGATATGCCGCGACTAAGGCTATTGTGAAAAAAAACGTTGAATGAGGCAACATTTATTTCTTTTACAAGTGATATCTACAGTATTACGAACTCAACAAGAAGTTTCTTAGTTCTAACAGTGCATTTCATAGATCTAACAGTAGGATCATCTCTACTTTAGAGCATAAGTTTGTGTCCACAGCGACTATTTCAGGTATGATTTTATAAATATCTTTACTTACTAAATTATGAGATTTAATTCCAGTTTAATATAGTTATAACTATTTTATCTCAGAGCCATACAGGAGCATACATTTCAGAGTGTTGGAATAAGATGTGCGAAGAGTTTGGCATTTAAAAAACCATAATTGTTTCTAACTACTGACAGTGGGTTGAACATCAGTTCTGCAGAGAGGATCTTTTAAGGAGAACGTAAGAAAATCCCTTGCATAACGCATTGTTTGCATTTAATAGTTCATGCTTCGAGCAGCGATAGCGTTTTTTCCGTTCATTGCGACCATGTAAAAAGTATTGTCACATACCTTAAGCAATCTGTCAATTCTATGGGCCTTTTACGAGCTGATTAAGAGGCATTTGAAAAAAAAGAAGGCGAAGTCTTAACTTTGCCGCAGGCTGTAAATACGTGTTGGAACTCTTGTCTTGAGATGCTGGAACGTTTTGGAGTGATATCTGCTATAGTTGCCAAACTGTTAGGTATTACAAGTCAATCAAACAAAAAAATACCGGATACGGTACCTACATCACAGCTAAGTGTTGTCTTACTAATATATACAGCAAAGTCGATAAAACCGTTGAAATCGCTAACCGCGAAAACTACTGAACCAATTTTGCTGAAAATTTGCACACTGATTCATGATACTTCCTAGATGGTTTTAGTATAGTTTTCATCTTAAAAAATTTAATAACAATAGCAATAAATAAGCTCAAAGTTTTGCAAAATACGCCAGCTATTCACTTTAGTTCAGTAAAATCCGCTAGGTGGCGTCGACATAAAGTCGAAGCTACCTGCAACATAATTAAATAAGTGTGGTTATAATAGGCCGGAGCGTCTCGATAGTGATGTAGTCGAGCTTCGGCAGTTCAACGAGCTGTATAGAGAATGATGATAGTCTTCCAGCTGGATATCCCGGTTACGGACGACACTCTTCTGTAAGGGGGAAGGGACCTAGGTGTCCATTCACTCTGAATCTCGACGAGTGCCATCAAAAAAAAAATTCATTCCAACCGATGATGTCTCTGGCATAATACCAGGAGACAAATCTAGCCAGAGCACAATCACCACAATCTGCACCTACTCTTCAGAGTTGTGTGGCAGTCCCACCACTCCCAACATCCAACCTGGTGCAGTTAGAGAATTTCTGGCTACAAATGAAAGCCAGGAAAAACAGCTCTGAGGGGCACGGGCAGCTACAACGGCTGGCTACCTTCTTGGTCGTCGCGTTCCCAACGCGCTTACCCACATATTCCCGTCTAACAATGAGCGGTTGGTTATCCGGGGAACGACCCAAATACGAGATATTCTTTGGTCAGCGGCGTACCTTCCTTCTATCACAGTCTCCGTACATCAAGACTCCCAGGGTAAGAATCAAGCAACCCGTAGCCAGCTCTTCATCATCAGGAATAATAATAAAGAATAGCCTGGAAGTTTCACCACTGGCGATTTTTAGGGCCATTATAAGTATTTACGTGTCCTACTTATCCATCAATTTCATCAGTTCTTTTTAGGATCCACCTAAGTGTAAACTACCTTGCCAACAAATACATTTTTACCACCATTTCCGGAAGTGATTCGTCGACTAAAAGACTATATTAACTAAAGACGGGCACTATTAAACCAAGTCAGCCATTCACTAACAGACTTTACCTGCGGAGTTGTTCTTCGCAAGGCTGGCAAACCCGGTGACCGACGACCCTATACTACCCTCTCGACTCTAAGCATTTAACCAGGAATCACTGATCCTCTTCAAAGTCTGCGTTGGGCAAACCTATAATAGCTATGAAGAAAAAAAAACTTGAGCCAACGGGACAGCCTCCACTGGAAAAGTATCACTAACCAATTTCCCCATCTAAGATCACCAAAACAACTGAATCTGCAAATAAAAAAGGTGCTTTAGACACCAACGTCTTGGACGTTATACCAGGAGACGTTGGGAAAGAGCACTACAACTAGCCCCAAAGCTTCGAACTTTGTAATTTTTCTCCCAATCAGTCTGGGTCTTCAACAGCAAGCCAGAGAAGATCACCCTGAGGTATCCAGGTAGTCACAATTGCTGTTAACTGCAGTCAAGAAAGAGTTAACTTAAGAAGCTCACCGGTCTTTTTTAGGGCCATCGGACGTCGAACTACCTTGCCAACAAATATATTAGAACTTAACAAAGTTGACAGAAAACAGCTTTTAGGGGTCACAAAAATTTTAAGCATGCCAAAAGTCGCAAGAGGGTGAATTGGAAGAAAAATTTCAAGTGTATCTAATAAATACAATTTTACTCAGGCGTCAAGAAACTGACGTATAAAATTTATCGAGATTGAAACTGCAGCGTCAAAATCAATAACATAAATTTTTTGGGGGTTTAAAATCTTAACAGCTTTAAAAAATAGCCCTTTTCGTGAATTACACGGGAGAAACTGTAAATCAACGGCTTCTTATGGCCACCGATTATTTTATGGCATAAAGAACGCACGGTACTTTTCAGCATAATAATTTTTTTGAATTTTTACACCTCATTATTTAACCAAATAAACTATATGGATTCCGAAAAAATATGTTTTTAATAAGAAGATTTTTGTTCTGAGATGTATCAGGAATATGTGTAAAATTTCTAACTGAAAATGTTTCACATTACATGTCAACACACTACGGTGTTTTATTTAGTAAGTCTCGGGCGAAGCCGAGACGGGGGGCTGCTAGTTAGAGATATTACTTCTCTTCTTTGCCCATTTCAACAAGCAACTGAAGAAACTAGCGGGTCAATTTATTTTATTTCTAGCCTAGTTATTCCCATCACAAGTGTACTTGGGCAAGCAATAGAACAAGCAAATCTTACAAGTGAGTCAGGTTCTAGTACAAAAGAGGCTTTACTAAGCCGAATCAATACCAGACTAGGTCCACTAGAAAATAGCGTCTTTATTGCTACTGTAACAGTATGGATCCCAGATTTAAGTGAATTCACTTCTATTCTTCATTGGCAGTATTATCTGTAATAAAACACATTAGCAGGGAAATTCATTCAGAGCACAAACGAAGAGGAAAGCGATCACCTGAACTCAGATCTGTTCAAGCACCACAGCAAGATGGACCGAAAATCGAATTCTATTGAGTTCTGGCTGAACAGTTAACATTTTACTCCTGTTTTGTCAGAGATCACTCTTAAGTATTTAATTTGCCAAGCTTTATCCGTATCATTTGAGAAAGTAGCTTCAGTTGTTAATTTAGTAGCATCAGATACAAGAAGCAGGCTGACAGCAAAACATATTAAGCAGAGAGTACTTCTGATGTCAATCTCTGACCAATATTGGTAACAGTGACAGCTTTTTCTTTAAATTGTAGAAATAAATTTTTTTTTCAATTTTGTGTAAATTATATGAACTTTTATTTATTCATACTTTCATTAAAAAATTAAAAATTATTTTTCT
>NW_019379502.1:1421096-1435647 GCF_000648655.2 Copidosoma floridanum | reverse complement strand
AGAAATCAATATTCGTTCTAACGATAAAGAATTTTCAAAAGTATTATTAAAAATTGGGGAAGGGGAAATAAAAACTTTTAACATTCCTAAAAATTGGATCTCAAATAATGTATGTTCTCAAATATTTTCTAATATCTACAATTGTTTTATGAATAGTGTTATACTTACATCGCATAATGAGAACACTTCTTATTTGAATAGTAAAATTTTTTTTAAATTAACTGAAGAAATTAGAACTTACTATAGCATAGATAACGCAACTTATAAAGGGGTTGATAAATCAGACGATAATATTCATTGAAGTTTTCCGGTGGAAATGCTGGACAATATTCTTGAAGGATTACCACCTCATAAAATGAATCTAAAAATTGGTATAATGGTGATGTTACTGAAAAATTTAAGTATATCAGATGGACTCTGTGATGGAACGCGTTTACAAATCACAAACTTATTGCTGTATAATATAGAAGGAGAAATAATAACTGGAGAAGAAATTGGAAGTAGAGTCTTCATTCCAAGAATAACTTTAGACACAGGAAACTCCTTAAGATTACCGTTTATTTTGTATCGTAAACAATTTCCAATCGTTGTGGCATTTGCTATGACAATAAGCAAAAGACACCAAGGTCAAAGTTTCGATAATGTAGGTTTGTATTTAAAAAAACCCTTTTTTCTAATGGTCAATTACATGTGGCTTTATTAAGATGCAAAAATAAAAATCATTTATTTATTCAAGTAGAAAGGCAAAAAAATACAGAAATAGAAAATATTGTTTGTAAAGAGATTTTTACATAATTTATTAACTTTGCTTGATGATTTTTATAGATGAATCGGCAATATTTATGGTAATAAATTGAAAGTCACTTATGCATGTTTCATCATTTAACAAGTATACATGACATGATGCACGAAAAATGGTGTGGGGGGGCCTATGGAGGGGCTGTGGGGGGTCTGTGAAGGGACAGGCAAAATTGTATGGGGGGCTGTGGGAGGTCTAAGGAAAAAGTTAGAAAATATCAAATTAGCGATAAAGTGGTCGAATTTCAGCTTATTAGTGGGGGTCTATGGGGGGGGGGGATATGTGGAATGCCCCACACAAATAACAATATAATTTAGGGAGATATATATGTACATATATAGATTAAATCGACACTTTTTGCGAATTCAGTTCGGTTGATAAGCTCTAAGAGTTTAGTCACGGTATAAATTAAACTGTAGAATACTTTTACTTTGATACATTTAATTCATATATGGCTCTGATTTTACATAATTCAGAAAGCAATGAAATAGTAAACGCGTGTGAAGAAAGTGATGTCTTGAGCTCAGAAAGTAATTAACAGTAAATTACTGAAGATGAAACTCCGAGCACTGAATTCAGTTCGGAAGACGAAGAAACTAGGGAAAATGATGATTATGACAAAATTATGATACAAGAGGAAGTGATGATGAATGGGACTCCGAACGAAGGAAGCCAGTTTATTTACCCTGGTGCATTCATTACTATTAGAGAAAGTATTTTGTCGATTTTTTTACTTGCGCTGCGATTTAAAATTAGCGGAGTATTTTTATCTCTTGAATTACATATAATTTCGATGTATTACTATAGTGAAATTGGCTCACGCAAGTGAAATGGACGATGGAAAAGAAGATACTATAAATGCACCTGTTTTTGTGTGCACGACCCCCTTCACTTGTGAGAACATAGATGATTTTCGGCGGCTTGTTCCTTTGGACTTAAAAGAGGTCGTATCACTTCCGAACAGTCGCTAAACTCTCATTTTCAACACGTAGGATGGACATTTGGGCCTGACTTCACACCAACTTTTTTGCATCTCATAGACATTTTCTTGCAGTGAAGTTCCACTGCCTGTTGGAGTAGTATTTTCCTAAGATCTACACATTTGCCAGCGTTTTTGCAATTGAGACAACTTTTCTTTCCTTGCTGTCAAGTTTTTTTCACTCACTGGGCGATGCATTCAATCGTTGCCTCGTAGTAGCTGAGCATAAACGTGTCATTAGATAAAGACGCGATTCTCGAATTTTCTTTATTGCGATAACTCTTGGTATCTGAGAATTTAATTTCATTTACGAAATAAATTTCTTATTATGTTAAACTTCGTAGTGTTGGGTTATCAAGGCTCCTTTCAAAATGAATTTCACATGATTTTTAACAAAGAAAAATCCTTGTAAGATAAGCACTTCAAAGATATGTCAGTAACGCTAACCTGGCAATTGCGCTTCTTGACACCTGTAAATTTGAGGCTACGAGAAAAATCCAGTTTAGTTTATTCATAAAATTGGAGAGCAAAATCGCAATGATCAGCGTTTTCTTTGGAGAAGATAAGATAGTTTATATCTTCTACAAGAATTTTTAATGAGTTTAATGCTTTTTGGAACTTAATCTTCTCTACATTCTAGGCTTTTACTAAAGAACAAAATTTTTAACTTTATAAATCAAAATATTTTCTATACAAAAGCCGAACTCAGTTTATACATAGACGATGATTTGGATAGCTGCGAGGCTTTAATAAAGTCTTATGACCGTATTAGCGAAGAGACAAGAACACATTTACATACTAATTGGAGGACACTTAGACTTAGACTTAAGACGACACGTCGATTCTTGCCAGGATTAAACAAAACATTCTTCACAACTAGTTAATTCGGATATGTGTGATATGGAAGACGAAAAATTTTTAAAGGTTTTTTTGGGTTTATAATAACAAAACTCGAGGAATGAATTTGAATGTAGCTTTAGATAGTAACTACATTATTACAGTGGAATAAGGTGACACAGGGTGAGCGTGTAGTCATATTGAGGTAATAAGAGTATGCATACAAGTGTAAGTATTTTTCCCGTAGAATACGATAATAATATTTTTTTAATTTTTGAGGTTAGGATTCCTTCTGTTTTTAGGGTTTTAATTTTTAAAATCAATTTTTCAGAAAGTATGACGGTTTCAAAAAAAAATTTTTTTTTTCTTCTAATAGCTTAGAACGTGTACTTTTAAAACATTTTTATCTTACGATAGAAGTAGAAACAGTGTAAGCGCTAGAGGGCGCAGAATGTTTAAAAACACAGTTTTTTCTTTATATCTTATTCCATAAGACAAGAAAGTATTTGTAAAGAACAAATTTTAACATAACTGCAGGATTTGCATATGATCCCTGTGTTAAATTTGTGAATTCAAAATGGCGGATTCAATATGGAGGTCAATGTTTTTGAAACGATGGAATTTTACAAATTAAAAAATACTACCAAATTTTACCTAAAATTAAAAGTTGAAAATTCCTCCTGCAAAATTTTTGTAAATGGCGTTGATTTCGAAAAAAAATTCATAAACATTCGAAAAATTTCATAATCGTAATTTTTACCAAATAGTTATTTTCATGTAGGTTTAAATAGAATTATGTTGTTTTTTTATTAAAGTTATTTATGTAAAGAATAATGTATGTATTCAAAGCAATGGCACATTAATGTATCATCACCATGTTAACAGGATGGGCCTTGGTATTTATACAAATGTTTTGAGACAACTGACCGTTTGCCAAGTATTGACTTTGAATACTGTGATTCAAAATCAATTGATCTTATTCGGAAAAAACTGCAAAAAAAAAATAAATATTAGCTCTAGAATACAAAACATTTAGACAAAACATTGTTTAATTCCTTTAAAAAACGGAAAGATTAGAGCGAAGACATATTCGCTATCTTCTACTTATGAAGATTTTTGAATTTTGTAATATAAGTATGAGATTTTCATAATTCTTGACATAAATGAATTTAATAAAAAAACGACATGATTTTATTTAAACCTAAACGAAAATAACTATTTGGCAAAAATTACGATTATGATAGTTAATAAAAATTTATTTCTGCAAAAATTATTAAATATTATAACTGTTAACNTTTTAAGTTGCTTATTAATGTTTATAAATAATTATTTTTCTAACATACTATAATGATTATTGAGAGTAGGAGAGAAAGGGAAAAGAGAGGCTGTTTAGTTGCACACGGTGGTAGTAAGTTGGTAAGTCTGCTTGTTCAAGTACGGGAGTAAAAAAAGCATTGATGGCTTATAAGATGTGTGGATTCATTTTTATTTAACTAAAAATAACATCTAGTGTTTGTTATACTTCTAAATTTGTTTATAAGTTGGAGTGTTTGCAGCGTCGGGTTTACCACGAAAATTTTTATCGAGAGCCATAAACGTATACTGGTGCAATACATGCTAATGAGGGGCGGTTTTTTTTTAAACCGTCACACTTTCTGAAAAATTGATTTTAAAAATTAAAACCCTAAAAACAGAAAGAATCCTGACCTCAAAAATTTAAAAAAATATTACTATCGTATTCTACGGGAAAAATGCTAACAAAAAAATAAACATATTTTTTTTCCGTACACATCGATTCGTCTACAAAATAAAGAATTTTTCCTTCTAATGAAAAACTCAAAATTTGTGAGTCACTGACGGCAGAGGTAACGGTCAAAAAATCTGAAAAAATCACAGAAACGTTTTCTCATGGAGTACTTTTGATTGCCAGAGTTTAAAGAAAAAAAAATTTTTCTTTGTCCCATTTCACGTGGAATGCCCCATATATATATATATATATGAATGTTACTTCACTAATGTTCACGAAATAGTTTGTGGGAAAGCAGTAGTATTGCTGACACTAAGAACATTTTTATATCATCCTGATTCCTTCTCGATCATCTCCTGGAAGGTCATAAAACACAAAAATCGTTCATACATACTACCCATACTTCGTATATCAAGAAGTCTACATAGCGTTTCACTTTCTAATTTCCATAATATAATAAAATAACATAAATTCATAATTTTCAAATTATTAACTATTGAGTAAAAATTTCCCATATGCTAGTTATACACATAGTTATAGACTGTTTGAATTCTAAGAATTTCATGTGCAAGAAAGGCCGTTGAACCGAGTCAATACGCTAAGAAATAAGCACTGAAGGTGCGCAAAGACGTTTAGCAAGCTACAGAAGCTTGTGAAGTATGTAGCTGTCTGAATTATTTCAATACAGATTAAGCTTATCTCCAATGCAACTTAATTACAGCGTTTCCGGTACTTTTTATAACATGTTACTACTCTTTACAAGTCACTTAAATCTGCTAAAATAAAAATAAAAATTAGATTGACATATTTAGAAAATAATATGAGACTGATGTTATTATTAAAGACGAAACATCAATAATACAAAAAATATTTAGAAACCATTAGTTATACATTTAGAGACTTGTCTAATACCAACAAACTATTTGGCAACGAGTTAATAACATTAGGTTTTGATTTTCACTAAACTTAAGAAATTACGGTCAAAATATGACAATGAAAGGAACTACAATTATTATCTCCATCTTTTTAATGAAGTTTAAAGATTAGAAACCAAGGAACGATCAATTAACAAAGATTTTTTGTCAGTACTGTTAAAATTTCGTAAAGAAAGAATAAAATCATTTAAGTATGAACAAAATTGAAAACACACACACATTACACACTATTCTTTCATAAAAAAAAGTTATTTTCACATCTTATAATGAGTTAACGTATTTTATTACCAATAAACTTCCAACAGTAATAACCACAGAAAATAGGACTTGTAACAGCATAGATTTTGCAACTTATACAGTAATTGACAGGACTGATGACATTTAAATAAATTTTTCAATCAAATATTTCAATTTTATTACAGAAGTTTCAACACCTCACGAGCTTAATTTATAAATTAATGCCATTGCTTCGTTGAATAAAAATCTATGTATTTTAGAAAAATTATGTTATCGCAGAATGAATAAAAGAAACAAATTTATTGAAATACAACTCTTTACAGCTAGCGTTTTTCATGACACTAAAAAAGTACATTGTTAAAGTTTAAATACACTAGTTTAATGTTTAAGAAAACTTTTGTTTTCGTACGGGTAGTTATATGTTGCTTGATCCAAGTGTAAAAATCTTTTATTTATATTCAAAAGCAATTGGAAAATTAGTTGGGAATAGGAAATATACTATAAAATAAAATATTTAATCAATAAAAATAAACCATATCATAATGTTGCTAAATTTATTTAAATAGATGATAGCATTAAACTGGATGTAAAATGATCAGAAAGATATTTTTCAAACTATTTGTGACTAGAAAAATAAAATTTATTTTAAAGGTGGTCCTGTAGAATCAAGAAAAACTTTTTTACGTAAAACATATATGTATTATTTTAATAAAAACAAAGAAATTTTATTAATAGCTTGTACTGGTATTGCCTTCGTTTTACTTTTACATGAAAAGACCAGTAAAAAATTTTCCTTTTTTTGAGATTCGAACAATGTAGACGTATTTTTTTTCGAATCAAAACCAGAAAAAAAATTATAAAATTTGATTAAATTAATTAGGATAAGGCTTTTATGATTTTAAAAAAAGCTTTTCAAATAAAAGAGAACTTAGAGAAATCGAAGCAACACAGAAGTAAATTTTAAAGACAAAATAACAATTTTTGAAGGATGTTTTTTCTCAAATTTTACTGATCATAAAAAATGGTAATTAAAGTACAATTATTATGGAAACTACTGAGTCACGGTTTTTTTGGTTTCATTTTTGTATACTGAAATTAAGTGTTAGTGTTCGATCAAGTAATGAGGAATTGTCAAAATTATCATTGTTAATTGGAGATGATATGACATCTGCGCGAAAAATTTTTCGAGTCTAAGCTTCGTATGGAAATCGCTAAATATTTCAATCAATTCTGAGGTGAATAAACGGTCGGTGTATTACGGTATACCAATTAGTACTAATCCTTAAACAGTAGTAACGGTGGCTGTTGCTATAACTTGTAATTATAATATTAGTAGTAGAAGTAGCAATAATAATAATAATAATAGTAATAACAATAATAATAATAATAATAATAATGATAACAATAATAATTATGATTATAATAATGATAAAGAGAATAGTTGTAAAAGTGAAGATAATGATAAAGATAATAGTACTGCGTCTGCCACGAGTTAACATAATTAGATTAAGGATAGTTTTGACTGATTATAATCTTGAAAAAATAAATCGGAACTTTTGGTAAAATTTTAATCAATATGTTTTTCACTGCTAGCCGTTGGAGAAGAAATCGGCTGGTGGTGCTCTGGGAAATCAGAAATTCCGTTACCAGTGATGGAGGTAGAAGTAAAGACTCTCTCTCTCGACATCTCTTAGTCAGAACAAGGGAAAAGGGCTACGAATTTTCCATTTTCGTCTACATTTAAAAAAGTGACAAAATTTAACCAGACTACAAATTAAGCTATTGCAGATAGTTTATCAAATCTTTAATGCGATAAAAAAAAGGGTTACTCAAGGAGCGGCGTTGAGTAGGTGAATGCAGATTTTTTCAAAAACTGTTTTCATCGGAAAAAGTTCCTATGTAATCCCGGCTGTTTCGGGGCGGGTTTTTCCGTGGAATTTTCTTTCAGAGTAATTCCAGGGTTTTTTCTTTTCCCCACAGATTTTCGGGCCTGGGTAAATGCGAAACAGTGTTAGGGCTATAGGTAGGGATTAGCGGATCCGATGCCAGGCGTCGGGCAGGGATCGCCGGCCTTACTGGCGAGGAGTGGCCCCTGAAACACGGGGCTTCTCCGGGGATGCTAATTAGCCTTGATCCGATGCTTCGGCAGAGAGCGCCAGCTTAACCAGCGAGGAGTGGACGTCCTGGAATAATGGAGTCTTCTCCGGGGAAAGGCTACACAGTGGTGAGTGGACCCGATGCACCATCGGTGCAGAGAGTGTCAGCTTAACTGGCAAGGTGTTCCACCGGAGATACTCACACTGTGCTCATGGATTCAGGTAGGATGCGAGAAAAAAGGTTTAGAGATGGGTGTGGCAATACACCCCCACACATAGGTGGTGAGTGGGTGGCCCCCGTGACTAGGCCAAGTAGACTGTCGTGGTAATCCGGTATTAAAAAAAAAGGGGTTACTCGGTAAACCATACGCCTGCGGACATAAACGGTAAAAATCGGATAATTTTTGGAAAGTTAATAAAGTTGCTCCACTAGGTTTCCGTAGTTAATACTTCCATCGGTAATTTAATGCCATTGCTTGCTACCAGTGTAGTATGTATGAATTGTTTTGTGTTTTAACTACATGTAACAATTCTAGCATTTAATATTATTTTCGCTTGATCTTAATCAACATGTATTAAAGATATTATAGCATTTAATATTACATCTCACTGCAGCCGTTTCCAGTTAAACTTTTGCGTTTGATGATTTTTTCTGGAAATGTTTTTAGTTACTTGTGTATGGAATAATATTATTTTTTTATTTCTTGACAGCATAGGCCAGCGTGCATGTTATTGTGCTGAAGCTACAAGCAATCATGCAGGTGATTCACCTCTTCTCAGATGCACGTTGATCCTTGCCCAAAATGCTTTTGAATTAACATGGGAAATTCCAAAGGAATAAGGGGAAAAAAAAAATCATTAGTTAATGTATTACCGATGGTTTACTAATATGACAAAGGAAAAACCGGGACTTTTAGCGTCTTTCTAAAATAAAAAACAAAAAATGTTTGTAAAGAACTTGTCATTGGAAATGATGATTGTTCGATAAACAACAAAATACTGACCTTTCGTAGTGAATATACTTATTTTATTAATAATAAGATTCTGAATTAAATAAAGAGATGTAAAAAAATGTATTTCAGCATAGATTAGGCAACGTATAACTTAACATTTATGGAAATTTTTTAACTGAGAGATTAAAAAGTATTCGTAAAGTCCAACTCACCTATAATTTTTTATTCAAAAATCAGAGCAATAGTCATACTGATCGGAAATTTCGATATATCTGACAGTTTATGTATGATACAACATTAGTGGAGTATTAATTCTTTATTATTATTGTATAATAAAAGTATAATATGAAAGCAGAAATAATAATATAAGATAAATCAATAATACAGTTTTTACGCCACAATTAACATTAAATCATGGAAATACATCTTCATTACCATTCGTTTCGTACAGATGGAAATTTTCTCCAGTTTTAGCATTTGCTATAACAGTTAATAAGTCTTAAAGTAAAAGTTTCTACAGCATAGGTTTATACTTCAAAAAATCCTTTATTTTTACATGACAATTATTTGTTGAAATAACAAAATGCAAAAAGAAAACTATAATTCATTTACAAATTCAATGTGGGGGAAAAAATTTGAATCTAGAAAATGTAGTTTCAGAAAAAATTTTTAATGACANAGCATAGGTTTATACTTCAAAAAATCCTTTATTTTTACATGACAATTATTTGTTGAAATAACAAAATGCAAAAAGAAAACTATAATTCATTTACAAATTCAATGTGGGGGAAAAAATTTGAATCTAGAAAATGTAGTTTCAGAAAAAATTTTTAATGACAAATAATTTACAAATAAAGTTGCAAAATTAAAAATGAAGTTTTTATACTTGTTAAAATAAGTGCAGAAATAATTATCTATAGAATATATATGAAGTTTAGTTAATTTTAAAGTTGAATACATTATAAATAGGGCTAACTTTTTTAGTGCAAGTCTATCATCTGAATCAAACCCATTATGAAAGAATTAAGTATTATTGCCTAATAATTGAACATGACTACTAATAAATAAATAACTCATTATTCCATTATAAAGTAGTTGTACATGTCAGGATGCATTCATGTTTTGTTACAATTTAGTTTCGTTAAGAAAATTCTTTTTTTAAATGTTACCACAATGCATGACATAACAATGTTTTATAACTGTCACGTGTTGTTGAGAAATTTTGTTGAAAACTTTGTACATGTTATAAATGTTGTTTAATCATTCATTGTTTTATAAAAACTTTATATATCTACTTCTTCAACAATAATGATTTTCACTTAATATTTTTACATACGTATTGAAAAACTATTATATAAATTTCTGTGTTAATGATACATTTTTTCTCCATAAATTTCTATTCCTAGAAACTAAAAAATAAATTATGTAAATTAAATATTCATACTTAAAACAATTTTTTTCTAATACGTATAGGTGAGATACAAACAGGACTTTTTGGAAACAATGGTAATATTTATATATTAATAATAATTATCATTCTTTTTTAATTGCGTATAGAGAAATCCGTCTCTTCGTAGATACGTAGGGCTACTAGCGATGACTATCACGTTTCGTATTCTTTTTCTGCAATGTCAAGTTAAGACCATGAAGTGTAGTCACACATGATATGTAATTTTATTTATTCAACTAATTATTGAACATTAAAATAAACATGTTATGTAAAGAAGAGGGTTAATGCAACTATTAAGTTTTCAGAGGACTAATTAAAACGACATCAAAGTAGTGTATTAATTTCTTGGGGTGAATTTATCAGTATTAATAAAATCTGTTAGTCTGAAAGGCTGCATAGAAAAATAGATAAAATTTGTATTAATCAGGAACTGAATGGAATTATTTTAAAATGGAAAGTAAACATAATGTATACTTAATACATATATAAATAAATCTTAGACAGAAAAAGTTTTCAACATTGACTATAATGTGGGAAAGGTACAAGAGTAGAGAGAATCCTGTAACCGTTATTATATGATTGATATTTTGCAGTATCAATTGCATATTATCATAATCTTTTTAGTTTTATATAACTCATAAGAAATAAAACAAAGACATTCATTTTCCTACGTTGTAGAGAAAAAAAAGATTTTATAATTATAATTGTGATACCATTACTTTGACTCTTAGAATAATATAGGTACCCTAAACAAATTATAATAAAGAGAAACAAGAAGCTCAAAAAAATGTTAATAATTTAGTTCAAATAAGGAAGTTATTTTAGGGGAACGGCAAATACCGACATACGAATGCGTTGGCTCAAAGTTTTTGAAAAGTGGATTAAAGAAAAGTTAGACAGGCAGATGCAGAAGATTGAAGAACTAGTGGAAGGTAACAAATAGAATGGTAAGACAGATAGTTTTGGTGGAAGAAAGAGAAGAGACAGTGAGCAGAAGAAAAAGAAAGCCTGGAAACAAAACTAAGGGCAGTGGAGCTGGAGAACGACAAGATAGCTAGAGAGAAGAGGAAGTTGAATATTGTGATAAAAGGAGCAACCTTCAAAGAGAGTAACCTTGGCGAAAAAGTGGGAGCCTTTATAAAAAAGGTGGCCAAGAAGGAAATCAGAACAGCAGAAGTCTACCTGATTAAAAGCAAGAGCGGCAACGCCAAAAGTAAAATAGTAGTGACAAAATTGGAAAGCATAGAAGACAAGATAGTAATAATGAGACACAAAAAAGATCTAGAAAGAGGAATTTACATCGACGACGACCTTACACCACTGGAGAGGGAGGCACAAAGGTTGATCAGAGAAACAGCAAACCGGGAAAGGAAAGAAGGTAAAGAGGTGAGGTCAGAATACATGAAAATCTGCATAGATGGAACATGGATCAAATGGGATGAAAAATACAATAAACTCAGAGAGCCGAGGAAGGAAGGCACAACATTAAGCAAGCTAGTAGAAGAAGAATACTGCCGTCGTATTTTGTTAACGATGAAGCAGAATTGTGTCAGTTAGAGGTTGATGTATTTTGGAATAAAATTGTTAGTGTGTGTTCTAAAAACGGTGATTTGTTATTTCTAAATTTAAAAATATTTGTCCAAGCTGTTTTAACTTTACCGCACTCTAATGCTGACCCAGAAAGAATTTTTTCTATTGTAACTGAATCGATTTCCATTTTATTCCTTTTTTTCGTTTGACGTCAGTGACAATAGAAAAAATTCTTTCTGGCTCAGCATTAGAGTTCGGTAAAGTTAAAACAGCTTGGACAAATATTTTTAAATTTGGAAATAACAAATCACCGTTTTTAGAACGCACACTAACAATTTTTTTCCAAAATACATCAACCTCTAACTGACACAATTCTGCTTCATCGTTAACAAAATACGACGGCAACAACGCGGTTTCTTTTTTTAATAATTCATAGTTGACATCGCTGTACGAAAAAAACCTTTCAAGACATTGTTCTACGTTCAGGTTTTCACTCCAACACTCGTTGCTCAAAGCATTTGCAGGTTGTAGAAAATTAAGTGAATGTAAAACGTTATCATTTAAAAAAAAAGATTTTTGAATTTCTGTTAGTGCTGTTGTATAAAATTTTAAACAATTTTCTCGAATTTCTAACTTATCTGTTTTTTGAAGATTTTGCAAAATTGAAGCACATGTATCACCAACATCTACATCTTCCGATGGCTTATAATCTTTATTATTCACTTTGTAATTACTATCTTTAACGATTTCTCTTACAGCAGTGGCATTAAGAAAATATGAGCTGAAAGATGTTAAAATCTCTGAACAATTTTTCATTCTTTCTCTTCTGCTCATGTTTTTAACAGGCTTACCACGTCAAATTTTTTTATATGATCCTAAAAGTCTTTATTTTTAATTGTCACACCTGCTACGTTCCAGAAGCACATCCTCGCGAGGCTTTTATCTGAGTAATCTTCTTCTACTAGCTTGCTTAATGTTGTGCCTTCCTTCCTCGGCTCTCTGAGTTTATTGTATTTTTCATCCCATTTGATCCATGTTCCATCTATGCAGATTTTCATGTATTCTGACCTCACCTCTTTACCTTCTTTCCTTTCCCGGTTTGCTGTTTCTCTGATCAACCTTTGTGCCTCCCTCTCCAGTGGTGTAAGGTCGTCGTCGATGTAAATTCCTCTTTCTAGATCTTTTTTGTGTCTCATTATTACTATCTTGTCTTCTATGCTTTCCAATTTTGTCACTACTATTTTACTTTTGGCGTTGCCGCTCTTGCTTTTAATCAGGTAGACTTCTGCTGTTCTGATTTCCTTCTTGGCCACCTTTTTTATAAAGGCTCCCACTTTTTCGCCAAGGTTACTCTCTTTGAAGGTTGCTCCTTTTATCACAATATTCAACTTCCTCTTCTCTCTAGCTATCTTGTCGTTCTCCAGCTCCACTGCCCTTAGTTTTGTTTCCAGGCTTTCTTTTTCTTCTGCTCACTGTCTCTTCTCTTTCTTCCACCAAAACTATCTGTCTTACCATTCTATTTGTTACCTTCCACTAGTTCTTCAATCTTCTGCATCTGCCTGTCTAACTTTTCTTTAATCCACTTTTCAAAAACTTTGAGCCAACGCATTCGTATGTCGGTATTTGCCGTTCCCCTAAAATAACTTCCTTATTTGAACTAAATTATTAACATTTTTTTGAGCTTCTTGTTTCTCTTTATTATAATTTGTTTAGGGTACCTATATTATTCTAAGAGTCAAAGTAATGGTATCACAATTATAATTATAAAATCTTTTTTTTCTCTACAACGTAGGAAAATGAATGTCTTTGTTTTATTTCTTATGAGTTATATAAAACTAAAAAGATTATGATAATATGCAATTGATACTGCAAAATATCAATCATATAATAACGGTTACAGGATTCTCTCTACTCTTGTACCTTTCCCACATTATAGTCAATGTTGAAAACTTTTTCTGTCTAAGATTTATTTATATATGTATTAAGTATACATTATGTTTACTTTCCATTTTAAAATAATTCCATTCAGTTCCTGATTAATACAAATTTTATCTATTTTTCTATGCAGCCTTTCAGACTAACAGATTTTATTAATACTGATAAATTCACCCCAAGAAATTAATACACTACTTTGATGTCGTTTTAATTAGTCCTCTGAAAACTTAATAGTTGCATTAACCCTCTTCTTTACATAACATGTTTATTTTAATGTTCAATAATTAGTTGAATAAATAAAATTACATATCATGTGTGACTACACTTCATGGTCTTAACTTGACATTGCAGAAAAAGAATACGAAACGTGATAGTCATCGCTAGTAGCCCTACGTATCTACGAAGAGACGGATTTCTCTATACGCAATTAAAAAAGAATGATAATTATTATTAATATATAAATATTACCATTGTTTCCAAAAAGTCCTGTTTGTATCTCACCTATACGTATTAGAAAAAAATTGTTTTAAGTATGAATATTTAATTTACATAATTTATTTTTTAGTTTCTAGGAATAGAAATTTATGGAGAAAAAATGTATCATTAACACAGAAATTTATATAATAGTTTTTCAATACGTATGTAAAAATATTAAGTGAAAATCATTATTGTTGAAGAAGTAGATATATAAAGTTTTTATAAAACAATGAATGATTAAACAACATTTATAACATGTACAAAGTTTTCAACAAAATTTCTCAACAACACGTGACAGTTATAAAACATTGTTATGTCATGCATTGTGGTAACATTTAAAAAAAGAATTTTCTTAACGAAACTAAATTGTAACAAAACATGAATGCATCCTGACATGTACAACTACTTTATAATGGAATAATGAGTTATTTATTTATTAGTAGTCATGTTCAATTATTAGGCAATAATACTTAATTCTTTCATAATGGGTTTGATTCAGATGATAGACTTGCACTAAAAAAGTTAGCCCTATTTATAATGTATTCAACTTTAAAATTAACTAAACTTCATATATAT
>NW_019379502.1:1364480-1417462 GCF_000648655.2 Copidosoma floridanum | reverse complement strand
ATAAACCCAAAAAAACCTTTAAAAATTTTTCGTCTTCCATATCACACATATCCGAATTAACTAGTTGTGAAGAATGTTTTGTTTAATCCTGGCAAGAATCGACGTGTCGTCTTAAGTCTAAGTCTAAGTGTCCTCCAATTAGTATGTAAATGTGTTCTTGTCTCTTCGCTAATACGGTCATAAGACTTTATTAAAGCCTCGCAGCTATCCAAATCATCGTCTATGTATAAACTGAGTTCGGCTTTTGTATAGAAAATATTTTGATTTATAAAGTTAAAAATTTTGTTCTTTAGTAAAAGCCTAGAATGTAGAGAAGATTAAGTTCCAAAAAGCATTAAACTCATTAAAAATTCTTGTAGAAGATATAAACTATCTTATCTTCTCCAAAGAAAACGCTGATCATTGCGATTTTGCTCTCCAATTTTATGAATAAACTAAACTGGATTTTTCTCGTAGCCTCAAATTTACAGGTGTCAAGAAGCGCAATTGCCAGGTTAGCGTTACTGACATATCTTTGAAGTGCTTATCTTACAAGGATTTTTCTTTGTTAAAAATCATGTGAAATTCATTTTGAAAGGAGCCTTGATAACCCAACACTACGAAGTTTAACATAATAAGAAATTTATTTCGTAAATGAAATTAAATTCTCAGATACCAAGAGTTATCGCAATAAAGAAAATTCGAGAATCGCGTCTTTATCTAATGACACGTTTATGCTCAGCTACTACGAGGCAACGATTGAATGCATCGCCCAGTGAGTGAAAAAAACTTGACAGCAAGGAAAGAAAAGTTGTCTCAATTGCAAAAACGCTGGCAAATGTGTAGATCTTAGGAAAATACTACTCCAACAGGCAGTGGAACTTCACTGCAAGAAAATGTCTATGAGATGCAAAAAAGTTGGTGTGAAGTCAGGCCCAAATGTCCATCCTACGTGTTGAAAATGAGAGTTTAGCGACTGTTCGGAAGTGATACGACCTCTTTTAAGTCCAAAGGAACAAGCCGCCGAAAATCATCTATGTTCTCACAAGTGAAGGGGGTCGTGCACACAAAAACAGGTGCATTTATAGTATCTTCTTTTCCATCGTCCATTTCACTTGCGTGAGCCAATTTCACTATAGTAATACATCGAAATTATATGTAATTCAAGAGATAAGTGAACATTAGTGAAGTAACATTCATATATATATATATAAATATATATGGGGCATTCCACGTGAAATGGGACAAAGAAAAATTTTTTTTTCTTTAAACTCTGGCAATCAAAAGTACTCCATGAGAAAACGTTTCTGTGATTTTTTCAGATTTTTTGACCGTTACCTCTGCCGTCAGTGACTCACAAATTTAGAGTTTTTCATTAGAAGGAAAAATTCTTTATTTTGTAGACGAATCGATGTGTACGGAAAAAAAATATGTATATTTTTTTGTTAGCATTTTTCCCGTAGAATACGATAGTAATATTTTTTTAAATTTTTGAGGTTAGGATTCTTTCTGTTTTTAGGGTTTTAATTTTTAAAATCAATTTTTCAGGAAGTGTGACGGTTTAAAAAAAAACCGCCCCTCATTAGCATGTATTGCACCAGTATACGTTTATGGCTCTCGATAAAAATTTTCGTGGTAAACCCGACGCTGCAAACACTCCAACTTATAAACAAATTTAGAAGTATAACAAACACTAGATGTTATTTTTAGTTAAATAAAAATGAATCCACACATCTTATAAGCCATCAATGCTTTTTTTACTCCCGTACTTGAACAAGCAGACTTACCAACTTACTACCACCGTGTGCAACTAAACAGCCTCTCTTTTCCCTTTCTCTCCTACTCTCAATAATCATTATAGTATGTTAGAAAAATAATTATTTATAAACATTAATAAGCAACTTAAAATTTATTGTTGGTAACATTTATTTGTACGTAGGTTGACAAGTCACTATAAAGGTGAAAAGAAATATACTTGTAATAGTGTTTATTTTATTTATTGCTCCAGTAACAATTTTCCTAATATTATTGACGAAGCTCACATATTGTTGATAACCACTATACATATATTACTGCAAGTACGTTTTTTAATGAAATTTGCATTATTATTACAAGCAATGCATCAATAATAATTATGTTCTTCTCACCACTACTACTATAACTATTGTTATTATTATTACTTGCATGATTATTATTTTTACTATTGTTGTTATTATTATTATTATTATTATTATTATTATTATAATAATAATGATAATAATATTAATACTAATAATAATAATAACTATTGTTATTATTATTACTTGCATGATTATTATTTTTACTATTGTTGTTATTATTATTATTATTATTATTATTATTATTATTATTGTTATTATTATTATTTTTGCTATTGTAAATACCACTGGTACGACTAAGATTATTATTATTGTCAACATTGCTACCATTATTATTATTACCGTCATTACTGATAATATCACTACTATTGCTCTTCTTCATCATTAATTAATTTTGCTTGCTCTTTTATTAACAAATTAACAATATTCTAGCAATATCGTTTATTTGTAAGAAACAGTCGAACTGACCTACGAATATGAGGCCCGGAGGATCCTACTCTAGTTAGTCTCAATCAATCAATCTCACCATCCTCGACTTTCTTTTGCTCGAGGTCCTTTTTCTTGACTCATTTTGATCGAATTCCCTACACTGCTGCTCTAAATTAGTAGCTCTTATCCAACACTATCCTTGATCGCTTAGTCGAGATCCTCTGACTTTATTAGCCAGTCTTTATATGTCAGTCGATTTCCAATTACAAGTCAGTTCCGGTTGATTTTGCACTTAGTAACAAATAAACAGTGAGTGAGATTCAAATAAAAAATCTTTTTAATTTCCTGTAACATACTTATTCTTAAAAGCAGACTTAGAGCAAATCACTCAGGCTGCTTGTCTTTGTGTAGAGGAGCAAGTGACTTGGTCTGCTCGCGTGTACCTTTGCACCGTCTTGCAAGAGTGGCTGGCGTGGGGTTAAATCTTCCTCACGTACCGTACCGCCTCCCATCGCGGTCTACTTTCGTCTATGCGACTGCTTCACGAGAGACGTTAGTAAAGATTCGGAACAATAAGTAAGAGCTTAGCTCAAACCTTACGTATTTCGCCGATGTAACAAATAAATAAGTATATAACTGTACACATTTATTCACAATCATAAGAAAAATATTTTTCTAGCAACCTTACTTACTAGCAATGTTTTAAAAATTAACACATTTATTGTTCTCGGGTGAGAGTCAATTAAAAATCGTTTAAAAAAATTTAATTTTCAATACTCAACTTGTATTTTTTGTTTTTAAACTTTATAATACTTCACAATTTTTATTCATTAGTATTTATAAATATTTAGGTAATATTTTTAACATAAAAGTTATTCCGAAGTACGTGACTTTTCTGATAAATATTATCAAGAATCTCTTAGTCTTTATAAAAAATCAAAAGCAACGAATCTGAAAATTTAACCACTGAGAAACATAAAAAAATCACACTAAAGCTTAAAAAAAAGTGCTAAATGCAATAATACAAACTTATTAATGAGAAAGTAAGTTTTTTTTTTTTTGTTTGATAGAGCAAGGAGGGAAAAATCTTCAGACACCTCGGAAATTTCGGTGGTAGTGTCGCATTAACCCAGTGTGCCTACCAACTGTAAACTGACCTCCCCTAAAAAACAAAAGGGGCCTGAGAGAAGAAGGAAAAAGAAAAATAACAAAAAATTTTAAAGGCCAGCTCGCTATCAAAGGGATGAGAACAGGGGCACTTACGCATCTGGGCAAAGCTCGAATATTGGCTTGCGTCGGCACAGAGTTGGAAGAGCTTAAATTTTGGTGTTATCGTATATGTGTGTAATGTGCAAGTGTACTGTACATAGTGTGTTCAAAGGCAAACTTGTAATTTGTGTAAGTGTTGTATTGAGTATAGGCCGTAAAAGATACGGCGGGCAGATGAGTGCTCCTGAAGGGAGCGTACGAATTGAATTCGCGGTTATTCGGTAAAATTATGAAGATGTATCCAATGTACGCATGAGGATTGAAGATCTAGAGGATCTTGGAGAACCTCAGGGTTCTTTGCAAGAGCGCATCTTATAAGGTCGAAGCAACCAGGTTGGATGTTTGCGAATATGGCGATGGTAGGATTAGGGTGGTATGTAATGGAGGCTCGAATTTTAAACGCTAGTACAGGGACTGCTTAGATTGAAGAGACGATGTTAAAATCCTTGGTAATCTTAGTGTTTCTGATGTACCTTGGAATTGGACTGACCTCAGTATTTTTATGAAAGGGCCTCGGATACCCTTTAGCTGGTTTTCCTTTGCAGCGCCCCACGTTAGAATGGCGTGAGTACTGATGCTCTTGATGATAACGTTGAAGGTGCGCAGCTTGGTCTAGGAGACTGCTTCGTTAATGAAAAACGGTTTTAGCTGCACGAACACATCGTATGCCTTGCGACAAGTGCAGATGATGTGTCAAAGGTACGTAAGTCGCTTTCTACACCGTTAACCCTTATCTTCTGTAGTTTTTTCCTTTGATTTATCCAGGAAATCAGTATGGCTATAGTCTTTGCCTCATTGATGACCAGTTTCCAAAGACTATACAAGTTATGAAGAGTGACAATATGCTAGTTTAGAAGGGTGATGCACCAAAAGTGTTGTTCTAGGATGAATCTATCCAAGAGGTAAAATTTAACGGTGCCGATGAGGTAATGCGAAGAACTTAAGTAAACAAGCTTGTACAAGAGACCCTCGTACCAAACTCTGTCAAAGGCCTGGCGTACATCTAGGAAAGCTATCGCGTTAAAGCTTTTGTGGATGGGGCTATCGGAGAGGTCTTCCGTGACGCTCAAAAGCTAGTGTACTGCCGAATGTCTGGCTCTAAAACCATACTGGACGTCTGTAAGTATGTTGGTTTGGAAAAAGAATCTTGGGATTCAACTGCTCTTTCAAGAAAGTTAAGATGGACCTTAAAATCATGGGTTCTCCGTTTCTGTCAGAGTTTTTGGACTCTTTTCTTCTCCTCAATGAGACGCCTAAGGTCGCGTGAAAGTTGAAGTACGTGTTGGGGAGCTGTGATTGTTGTAGTGACGTCTTGAGTACACTTGTTGAGTTTGTCCGTAAATTCGTTAACTGCTATTCCAAGTTCCACTTAGAATCCAATGGACTAGCATTTAAAAGGAGAGGATTCAAAGTTGTAAGCAAGGTGGATCAAGTCTATGCGGCTGGTGGTAACGGGTATAGTAAGTAGGAATCTAAGGATCTCTAGGTTGACTGGGTTATGGTTGCAAAGGAGTTCTGCGGGAGTTTTTGCAATTTTTGTGTTTCCATCCCCACGATTTGTGCTTGGAGTTTAAGTCACCAGCCACGATCGTAGGGATATTGGACAAATAGCAAGGTTTTGCATTGAAGGTTAGGATCGTCTTTGAAAGGGGAATAGAGAGAGATTTTTTTAATGTAAGTGGAGGATGTGGTGTATACTTCGACTCCAACTGCTTCGCAGTTCGTAGCGTTCGCACGTATAACTCGATGTTGCATGCCCTTGCGAACAAGGATGGCCATTTTGCCTCGCTGCAATCTCGTCTAAGTACTGTGTAGTTTGTCTTACGTACATAAGTACGTGTCGGGATCCACAAAAGTTAGTAGAGTATCAGTAAGATTCCACAAATGTCAAAATAAAAGATAAATCCACAGAATTGGGGTATGCAAGAGGTAGCAAGGGATTGGTGGGGGGGGGGGTTGGGTTAGATTTCAGAGGATTCGTGTAAAACGCCTTACACAAACAACTACATAATATGGATACATACAATGGTGAATTAAAAATAAAATAAAATGTATGCATGCATAAATAAAATGCATACACATTTATGTATACATACGAGCATGTAATGGCTCAGTTGGCTGGTTTGTGAGACGGCATGCGGGAGACTACGGGTTCGTTTCCCAGCCAGTGCGACTCTCTTGAGCAACTATCTCTGTGAATTTTTACATATGCTTTTTCTCCACGCAATGCTCTTCGTGAAGGGATATGCAACCTTTTCGCAGTAAAAACGGCCTACCACTTAGATCCTTCGCACTCCAGGTGGTCTAAGTAACATCATTACAGTACCAACAAATTAAAAATTACTGTATCTAATTATGTTAACCGTTTAACCAATAATGTAACATTGTGACGATTAGACTTTATGTCAGGTCCAAAATCATAAATCGCGCCATTGTAAGGGCAGCGTTGTCCGTCGATCACACGATTGGCAACGGTGCTTGTTTGGGTTGCGAGGGTCTGTGCCCCGTTGAGTGTATGGGACGGCTCTCTCAATCCGGAGCCGGCATAGCGAAAACATCGCGCTTACGATAAGTTACAAATTGTACTTAAAGGGTGACGAGGCGAAACTACATCCAGGGCTTTCTGCGTCCGGCTCTGGAAGAGAGCCTGTTTTGTTACACTCGCTCATAGGTACTGTTCTCTCTTCATATACTCAATCTGTGTTTCGTCCTGCATCAGCGGATGCCTGAGTAAGAGCAGCGCTCGATTACCAAGGATATATGGCATATTGGCCTCTTAATTTAATTAAAATCATTTGGTAGCGTGCATGCAATTAATTGCCTAGAATAATATAATGTACGATGTAATACTGTAAACTTATTTATAATAAACGCCTCGAATCAAGGTCTTACAAATCAACTCGCAGATTCCGGTGTTTTCCCTTTAATTTTTATCCAAGTATGTTAATCACCTTACAAGCTTCACATTGGCGCTCGACTTTGGTGGCGAACAAAAATCAGGTGAAATGTGATGAATATCATCTGATTAGTGAACCTACAACGCGGAAACTGCGAAGTTGATTGAAATGCATGGAGCACAGCAACACTTACATAACGAGATCAGGTCGCGCTTCTAAAAGAGCTGTAAATTTTTGTCCGAGCCCAAGCACGAAATCATCAATACCGAGGCCCAAAAAGAAAAAAATTGAAGGACCTGCAATCATGGAAAGTAAATTATAACAACGCGAAAAACAGTTGAGGCAGTGCCAAACAGAAATCGAGCAGCTTCGCACGAGGTTGGCAGAACAAAACCTTTAGTTTGAGGAGGCCAGACGAAATGTTGAGAGAGGAAATCAACAGCAGGCGATGATTGACAGATTGCAGCAGGAGCTCACCACTGTGAGTCGTGCTGCCGAAAGTTTTCTGCCGTTTCCGGGACAGAGTGCAAACTCAAATGGTGCAAGTAACGCTGAGGTAGGAAATCTCTTGGGTAACTTGACTTTTGCGCAGATTGATCTTAAAGTACCAAAATTTGGCGACGAAAACGCGTTAAATCCGTTGGAATTTCTGGAAGAAGTAAAAAAATTTTTTTTAATCAAAAATGTTCGCGACGAAAAGAGATTGACAATGTTAGAAATTGTGTTGAAAGGGAAAGCTTTACTGTGGTATAATTTGAGAAATTTTGAAACGTATGATGCATTTAGAATGGTTTTCGTAGGGGAATTTTATTCAGTGCCAATCCAGATCAGGGTTAAAAATAATTGGTCCAGCTGCCGATATCGAGAACAAGAGGGAAACTTGCCGACATATTTTTATAAACAGTTAAAAGCCTTAAATTACATTTTACCTAAACTCATTAAATACGAAAGAAATTATATTATAACGCAGCAGTTGCCATGGGCGGTGAAAGAAATGTTGGCCTCGGTTGACTTACAAAATACGAAAGCTATAGTACAAACATTGACTCAGCTTGACGCTGTGCAATCGGAGCGAAGGCGTATTGGTGAACGTTAATATAACTACAATAATCAAAACAATAGAGCGCTAGAGGTTAATCAAGTCAAAATTGATACTCGCGATCCTCGAGGTTTTCAGTATAATCAACAAAATAATAGAGATAACGTTTACTCGGATAGAAACAACTGTAATCAGAACTATCGATATAATATTAGTCACCCGAATTTCCAGCAAAATAGATTCTATTACAAGCCATACCCACGTAAATTTCGCCAATTTTCGAATCCTCGCAATTTTCGTAATAATCATGAATACAATGTTCAGAGCGGTGATATAAGGATACCTGATACACGTTTCCCCCCACCTATGGCAGCCCCTTTGATAACACAAAACCTATCAGAAAATCAAAATAGAAATTTAAACTTTTAAAAGATGTGTCGAATATTGGTCTGTCAGCGCATCTACAAATTCATAGTTTAATCACAGATCTTGAGAAAAACATAATACTAAAGAAGGACCAGACCAACAAGTTGAAAGGAACTGAAATAGCGCGATCCCCTCACATCTTACTTAAAATATATGGTATGGAATATTGGTCTCTGATAGATACGGGTAGCCAAATAACTGCTATTTCAGAAGAGTTGTACGATAAAATAAAAATAAAAAATTAACCTCTTGAATTGCCGGTACAAAATGTCATAGTATCAACTGCGATTGGGAAAAAAAATACTACGGTCAAAAAACAAGTGATGCTTGAAATAACTATAGGAGAATACACAAATTCATATATCTTCTTGGTTATTCCCTTTTTATCAAATGAAATTATTTTAGGAAACGACTGGCATTTAAGAAACGGTTTGGTAATTGACTATAATTCGTTGAGTTTGAATTTAAAAGGTTAGATAATTCCAAATAATTTGACGCTGTTTTGAAGCTGGTTCAGTCGATAGATTATTGCTAACAAAGGACAAAGAGGATATTGTTATTTATATTATAAAAATTAATGAAATTAAGAATATAAAAGAAAAAGAATTTAAAGATATTAGAAAGAATTTAAAAGAAAAAAATGATGAGAGTTATATTGATAGCGATGATGAATTATGTAATGAATTAGAGAGGGAGAGTAGTATAGAAAATGAAAAAATAAATAAGAATCATAAGATTATAAGTAGCATAGAGACAAATAAAAACGAAAAAGCAGTACTAGCGAACAAAAATAATGTTTAGCCGGATGAGTTAGCCACGACTGTGCACGAATTAGTAGATTTAGATCAAGCATCAAAAGACAGAGTGGCCCATTTGTTGAATAGGTACAGAGATATTTTTTCGGATTAACCAGGTTGTGTAAGAGGGTACGAACACAGAATTAACTTGACATACAATAACCCAAAAATAAAGACCACGTATTCAGTCTCACTGAAGATGAGAGAAAAAGTTCGTTTTGAAATAAATGATTTATTAAAGGAGGGAATAATAGAAAAATCAATTAGTCCGTATTGTAACCGCATTCGCATAGTTCAAAAGTCAAGTGGGGATGTTCGAATTTGCCTAGACGCAAGGCAGCTCAATAAAGTGATAGAGGACGATATGGAAGCGCCTCCTATCATTGGGGAACTTCTACAAAAATTTTCAGGGACAAAACTCTTTACAAAAATAGATCTAACGAGTGGATACTGGCAGGTTCCCTTACATGTAGATTCGCGACCATTGACAGCATTCTTGTTTGATTCTTCCTTATATCAGTTTACGAGAGTGCCATTTGGGCTAAAAACAGCCGGGAGCGCATTCATGCGCGCTTTGAGAATGGCGTTAGGATATGGGTCAGAAAGACTAAGAAAGGCACTAAAAAATTATGTTGACGATATGCTTACTGGAACTAGCAATTTTGACGAGCATGTAGAGACATTAGATGAGTTATTTTTAATATTAAGAAAGTTTAACCTTACGACAAAGCTGTCAAAATGTGAAATTTTTAGATTAGAAATAACCTTCTTGGGTTGTAAAATTTCAGTCGAAGGAGTGAAATCTGATCCCAACAAAATCATTCAAATTTTAAATTTTGAAGAACCGCGCAATCAAAAATAATTGCAGCAATTTTTGGGGATTTGTAACTACTACCGTCGTTTTTATGTACGGTTTAATTCGTTTCTCTCTCCTTTCCGCGATCTGTTGCAAGACGGCATGCTCACGCTTACGAAGCATTAAAACAAGGATTCACGAAAACTGTCTGCCTAAGTCATATTGATCTGAAACTACCTTTTAAAATATAGACAGACGCGAGTAATGTCGGAATAGGGGGAGTCGCGTATCAGGTGGATAAAGCGGGCGATCAGAGAATCATTTCGGTGGTGAGCCGCTGTTTTACAGATACAGAATCGCGATATGCAACCACTGAACGGGAACTGCTCGCGATAATATACAGTCTAAAAATTAAAATACTATTTAATTGGCATTCATTTTGAGATAATAACGGATCACAAAGGGCTTATATTTTTGGCGGAATCAAATTACCTTAACAGCAGACTTATACGGTGGAGCCTACTTTTACAGCAGTTCTCGTTTAAGGTAACATATTGTAGGGGTAGCGAAAATATAGTTCTGGATTTCTTTAGTCGTAATCCTAAAGGAAACTTTTTTTACAACAAGAGAACAAATTAGTTATAGCCACACTTCAAAACTGTACACTACCAGAAATAGTCAGAGAAATTAATTTATTAGCCATTATAGCGATTTATAATAGTCAAGGAGATCTGAAAAATGTTTTGAAAAATATGCAAAAGCAGCAACAAGGTGACCCGCGTTTACGAAACATTATAAGTGCACTTAAAAACAACGAAAAAAAAACAACAGAGAATTATCAAATATATAAAGAAGTATTATTCCATAGAAATAATAGTAGCGAAAATTGGCGTATTGTAGTTCCAGAAAGCATAAAAAATTAACTCATGATAGCGACACACGAAAAATTGGGACACCCGGGTATATACAAAACAGCACATTATTTAAAAAACTACTGTTTTTGGAGATCCATCGCCAAAAATGTGAAAAAATTTATTGTGTCTTGCAATTTATGTCAGAGAGTTAAGTACCTTTCGAGCGCGATGGAGGGAGAATTCAAGCTGGTATCAGCGGAATTACCGGGAGAATTTGTTACGGTGGATTTTTATGGAAACCCTCCCTCACGCTCGAGGGGGAGTGCAATATATTTTGGTGATATTGGATGCATTCTCAAAATTGGTTCGAATGTATCCTATGAAGTAGGCGACAACGCAAGCCTCACTAAGGTGTATAATTGAGAAATATATACCCGAATATGGGAAGATGAAAAAAATTTTATCGGATAACGGATCGCAATTCACCTCTCATAAATGGCGGGTTAGATTAGAGAGCGAAAACATACGGGTGATCTATAGCTCAATCAGGCACCCACAGTCGAACCCCACAGAGCACGTAATGAGGGAGATCGGTCGCATGTTTCGTACACTGTGTCGCGAGAAGCATACAAGCTGGGTCAATCATGTTAGCGAAATTCAATTATTGTTGAATATGACAGTTCATTTTAGCGCGAGTTTTACCCCCCATGAGCTGCATTTCGGTTAACCAATAAAAGATCCGATTAAAAATTTAATCAACTTTCCTGATAAAAGGTAGCTGGATCATAAGGTAATGATCCGTTTGGCACGCAAAAATATAATTAAAAGCTTTGAAAGAAGAAAAAAACATCAGAGAATATCCACAGTGAAGCTTGAACCGGAAGATTTGGTACTATTAAGAGTAAGACATTTATCAAATGCGCTCGATAAATTGACGCAAAAGTTGCTCGACTTATTTGAAGGACCTTACAGAATATTGCGTAAAATTGGAGAAAATGCGTTTATATTAGTGGAAAGGAGCGATGACAACAAAGTAATCAGAACGTATAATAGAGCGAACTTAAGAAAATATTACGAGGAGGGGGTTTCGAGAGCGTATTAATATTGTATATAAGCGACAAATGACACAACGTTTCATGCGTAACGAAGGCACTGTGAATATAATTATTGTAAATCGGGGGATGGGTCAGACGATTGTACTTAAGATATGATTTAAATTTCTAGTCATAAGTTGACAAAGGAGCATGTAAGTGTTACTAGAATAATGTGACAAGGTGGTATTGGTGCGTATTTCATTGTAAAATATTCAAAGCCAGTGGCTATGACACGATTATAAATGTAATAAAGAGAAATTTTAGGCCAAGAAAGAAAATTGGTGCAATGTTAAAAGGAGTTTATTAAGTCATTAACAATGTTAATTTGGTATGATTATAAGTAAATAATGTATTAAAAAATAAAATTATGTCAATGATGAACTCGAAAACCATAATGTAGTGTGAATTAGGCATTTAGAGCAATCATGCTGTCCAAAACTCAAATATTTGGAACGTTTAAAACGGTTAAGTAATGAGAGTTATAAGCGTCGGTCTTGTGAAGGTCATACTTGGTGCTTGGTAGCAGATCACAAATGGTGTGTATCAGTGTTATTTTCACCGTAAAGAACGATGGTGAAAAGGCGGGAGTATGTGACGATTAGACTTTATGTCAGGTCCAAAATCATAAATCACGCCATTGTAAGGGCAGCGTTGTCGCGTCGATCACACGATTGGCAACGGTGCTTGTTTGGTTTGCGAGGGTCTGTACCCCGTTGAGTGTATGGGACGGCTCTCCCAATCCGGAGCCGGCATAGCGAACACATCGCGCTTACGATAAGCTACAAATTGTACTTAAAGGGTGACGAGGCGAAACTACATCCAGCGCTTTCTGCGTCCGGCTCTGGAAGAGAGCCTGTTTCGTTACACTCGCTCATAGGTACTGTTCTCTCTTCATATACTCAATCTGTGTTTCGTCCTGCATCAGCGGATGCCTGAGTAAGAGCAGCGCTCGATTACCAAGGATATATGGCATATTGGCCTCTTAATTTAATTAAAATCATTCGGTAGCGTGCATGCAATTAATTGCCTAGAATAATATAATGTGCGATGTAATATTGTAAACTTATTTATAATAAACGCCTCGAATCAAGGCCTTACAAATCAACTCGCAGATTCCGGTGTTTTCTCTTTAATTTTTATCCAAGTACATACGTTAATCACCTCACAAGCTTCACAACATGTAACCAATACTGTAATATGTAATTCATAATAATGTAAAATATGCCTTACTGTACCAAGGCTATACGTACTCGTTTAAACTAAAGTCTAAAAATAAATACACTACGTAAGTAGGCATTTATTTTAAAAAAAAAAAAAAAAAAAAAAAAAAAACAATGTATAAATACATGTACAACACGCACACGTACACTGAGAAAATGGTGTTGAAAAAGTATTATCACCGTACTAAAAATTGCTGTATTTTTCAGGAAAGCTTAGACATATTCACCTGATGACGCAAGTTACTGCGTTAAAAATAATTTTTATTATATTCTAAACAATTTGTATTATGTAGCAGCCCTACAAAAATCATTATATAGAATAATGAGAATTACCATGTCTGACATAGTAAAAATTGCGGTAGTATAATTTTTGCTATACAACATAGGGAATTTTATTCTAATCGTTTTAAAATGTCCCACGTAAAATTTGCTATGTTACATAGTAAAATTTCTCATTCCACTAAATTGCTATTCAGTATAGTAAAAATTACTATGTTCGAAAGTATGTCTCAGGTTTCCTGTAAAATATGGTAATTTTCATTATAGTTTCAATAGTTTTTCTCACATCACTTTACTCAGTGTATGTATACATATCGAGATCCGTTAATATTAGTAGGATCTCCATCGGATTCCCTTAAAATGGTATGAGGGCTGTGGGATCGGTGGGGGTTTGGACAAAAACCGTGATTTACTGATTACAAGATTGATTCCATCCACTTAACTCATTTTTTCTTAAAATTTGTACGTAAATTGAAGGTTATAAATCCAACTGAATTTAGCAATAAGAAAATTTTTTGCCCTACTGAAGTTTTATAACGAAGTGAATTAAAAATAAAAAAAGATGAATATCACTTTATTGGCTGATGACACGACTGTATTTTTAAGTTCAGACTCTTGGATTATCAAGAAGAAGTATGAACAGAAAAATTAAATATTATGTTCTATCAGGTTAACTTTAATAACCAAGCTACTAATAATGATAAAACATCTATTATGACTTTTGAAAAATATAATGATTCAATATCACGTAATTTTTCCATAATTATGAATAATCATAAAATTAATATAAAAAGTGAGGCCCAGTATCTCGGACTGACCTTGAATAATAAGTTTTGATGAGATAGTCACATTAATGATACTATTAGAAGAACATAATTCTTGCTGTTTGCCTTTTACAGGCTTACATTTGTACTGAGGACCTGTCAGTAACTTACTGTATACTACGTTTTCTTTCACAGTACAGCGACTTATTACATTTTAGCTTGGGGATCAGCGTTTCAAAACGTTTTGGGTCCTTTACAATCTTTACAAAAGAGAATTATTAAAATTATTTCTGATAACAAATACGAACAGATAAAACTTAAAACAAGATCACTTGAACTTCATCAGGCATATAATTTTAAATGTCTAGTCTGGGAATATGAGGCTCTACAGAACATGTATTTGACTGGTTCAAGCAAAACTAGAAATAAAAACATTCCGTATTTACGATGTAATTTGAACACTGGAAAATGCTGTTACAAGTACAAGGCCATTACATTATTTTATAAACTGCTGCAAGAACTAGAAATTTTGGAGAATGTAAAAAGGAAAAGAGACTAAAAAATTATGAAAGAATGGTGTAAAAAATTACAATAAAATTTGAAACAAAACAACTAAATTTAAAGAAACTATCGGTCATACTTCTTTGCTTCGTAAATTTTGTTAGTAAAAAAGCAATGACTGCATTGTCTCCATTCTAACTTCTTTTTTTTTGTTGAAGATACGTTTTTCTTTGTTAATTTTGAGATCACTACTCCAACTTGCTAGAAAGTATTTTGTTTTAGTTTTATATTTACATACCTTTATAGATTAGTGAGAGAAAGGAATCTTGAAAAGCTGTTAATTCATTACTGTGTCTATGTATATTATGTGGTTAATATATAAATAAATAAATAAAATATACATATGTAAATAAAATGTATACACTTGTATGTATACATGTCATGATTTGTAAAGATTCGTAGGGTCTCCATCAGGTTGTACAAAAGAGGTGTTGGGGCCGTGGCAGAACAGTAGAGGGTCAAGGAGAAGTACGTGGGGGGGGATCTGTGGGGGGTTTCTATATAGTATAGAAAGATGTACACATGTACATAGGTATATATAGATGATTGATTCTGCTGTAACTTGCTCAGATCGTATCCGGTAGTCATATATACGTGCCATAATGAAATCCAAAACTTTAAATTGTAAAACGTCAAATTGTGTTAAATGTTATCGACTTTACTTTACATATTATCTTACACCAATATATTGATCCCTTTATTGAGATAATCGATCATTTAGAGACAAATTTTCCATTCAAACCCATATCCGTAACTCAATTTCACTCATGAAAGCTTTCACCGGTAAATAATAAGGCTTATTTGCCACTTGGGCGTGTGAGCATTATATACTCCAGCTATTGGTGATTATATTTGTACCTTAGTTATACCAAAAATTGACAAAGACGAGTGAGTTTTCACTGTATATATTTTGTGCGCATAATTGCACTACAATCGCGGTTTTAACAAAAATCAGTTCATACTAGTAACTTTATGGACTGGAAATGCTGACCAATGGTCAATTTTTAAAGTATAGGACTAAAATGAATAAGTCCTTACGATAGTAGTACCTAAAGTTGTTACTTCTCGAATAGCCAAGCACTTCTTTTTGCGTTTCTCGCACGTACAAATATTTCATTCCGTTCCGACCCCCATGGAACAACCACTCGGTGTGCGTGTGCAGGTGCGCAAACTACAGTTTCTTATAGCATTTGAGGCTAGTAAATAAAGTATGGGTGGACAAGTCATTGTAATACGTCTATGAGTCGTACGAGCACTACAAACTTTGAAAATTCCATTCCAAACTTTTCTATTCCGACCCTACTTCACCTCAAAGTGCCGTTTTTTTTCGTTTTAGAGAAATCAATCCCAGCCAAACTTTTTTTATCGGTGTTGGCTAAAAAAACGAGACATATGTCTCAGGGTTTCGTCTAATTGGCCCTTTTTCGCTAAATAAATGCAAAAATGGTGGTGCTGCTTCCAACGTAGGTAGCCAAGTGGTGCACTCAATTAGGTGGCTTTATCTGGGCTTAAATGAAAGAAAAAACATAGGCCTAATGATTAAAATAAAAATTTTTGAATTTTATTTCCCGAATGAAAAAATATAACAATTTTATGAAAAATACTGAATTTTGGTATGAATTAAATTATTAGCAATAATTACGCTCCAATTAAAACAGCTGTCACTTTTGAATAGAGGCACAAAATCGAACAAAATTTTTTTGTAATCAATAGGTCTTGATCCCAACTTTTATTTTAGCCCAGTAAGAACACTCGAACTGTTGAAGGAGCTTAGCTACAAACGCTAGAAAGTGATACAATTTTTCGAAAATAGATAAAAACTAACTTTTGTAAAATTTCGTATAACTTTTGACCAGCAAATTTTATAGTTGCATCGCTTTAGACATTTGTTACTTATGTTGTGTACAGTATAAATATCATGAAAACGTTTTTTTTAACCCACCTCTTTTTAAAAAATTTTTCAAGACAATCTGAGCAAGCAACGGCAGAATTACCCATGCATAACAATGATGTTATAGTAAAAATGCAGATATACGAGTCATTTTTTAAACCAGGCAGTTTCTTGGTTTTTATTGACGTTAAGGTCCACTGCACGAGGCTCTCAGGATTCGGTAAAAAGGCCAGGATGTTTAACAAGAAGGGAAAAGCACTAAACACTTTGTAGATAAATCAGAATTATTATTATTTCTATGAAACTGTCGTTATACCGTCTTTACAAGATGTTGTTGTTACAAGAAGGTCTTACTGGCTAGAGGCTAGCGATCAACTGAACTGGCCGGATGCGCAGCATCGGGGCTCGCGTATGCATTGTACATATATACGTGTACAGATGGCGCTATATATAAACTCTTTATGGGATTATGTCCGTAATGCCGAGGTAGACTCTGGGATCAGGACGGGCTCCCATAAGCGCAGGAGTTCAGTCGAGAACGAGAAATCAAGGAGCCAATTTGTAACTGCAACAATAGTGAATTTTTTGACTAAGTGACTCGTGAGGCGACTGCCCTGACTCGCAGTCGTTCAAAGAAGAAGGAAAACATAGTGAGCGGGTAGACCGCTACAATGAAGAAGCGCTGCAATCGCAAGCAAGCGCGGAGGATGGAGTCGGTACAGCAAAGCTCTGAGTCCCTACATACTTCCCACCTAGTACATAATCAATAGAAGCAATAATGCTATCATACACAAAAGGTTACGCAATTATAATTAAGTCGACTGGTGGTCGATAGACTAGAATTTTAGTCTTACAAAAATGTTTGCGTATTTCAATACAAATTAAAAAAATACAATCTTTCACTAGACATTATTATCACGACTGTAATTCCGATTGTCGGAAGACTAGATTTATAGTCTTATTTTAACTATCTATATAATCAAACAAAACAAAAAAAAATTTTTGAACATGTTATACACCCAAGAATGGATACGAGAAAAAATGTATACGTACTGAATTAAATACCGTATGACACGTACAAAGGTGTATAAAAGAGGCTTAAGACTAATTAAAAAACTTTGCGCTTAATCTACTTAACAGAAGTGTCGAAGGTCACTTTTTTCTTATTACTATAGGTTTTAAGGATAGGGATAGAAGGAGTCGAAACTTGAACCTTCTGAGGGCTCTTAGTAAGCGCCGAAGTAACCAAGTCATCAGGGACAAAATGTGCTGGCTTTAAAAGCTCGGTCGACACAACCCGAGGGGTGCCCCTATAATCAATTTTGTAATCTTGATCTGAGATCCTCTCCAAAATCTTGTAAGGACCAGTGTAAGGCCTTTCCAGAGGTTTCCTGACAGCGGCTGTTCGCAGAAAAACATGTGAATAGGTGTATGAATCTTTAAAAAAGAAAGCGCGAGGTTTATATCTGTGTGTGACGGGTACAGGTCTGAGTTTTTTCATATGCTCTCTGTAGTCCTCGATGAAGATCTGAGGATCAGCAGTGAAATTACTGGGAAGAAAAAATTCACCAGGTACCCTAATGTTTGTACCATAGAGAAAATCCGCAGGGAAAGCACCTGTGTCACTTCTTACTGCTGTACGCAGACCAAGAAGCACTGTAGGCAAAAGTTTGACCCAATCTGCATTATTGTGACACATCACGGCCACCTTAAAGCTACGATGCCACCGCTCAATCATGCCATTAGCAGCAGGATGATAGGCCACCGTTCTTATTCTCTGACAACCGAAAAAAGAAAGATAGGCTTGAAAGAGCTGTGATTCGAACTGTAATCCCTGGTCGATGGTCAAAAATCTGGGTGCCCCAAAGCGAGCAACCCAGGATTCCTGAAACGCTCGAAGAACTGACGCAGTGGATATGTCTTTGAGAGGCACAGCCTCCACCCACCTAGAGAATCTGTCAATCATTGTGAGAATGTAAGAGTAGCCTTGGGAAGTGTTAAGAGGGCCAACCAAGTCCATGTGGACATGGCGAAACCGATCATCTGGAGCGATGAATTGTAAAGGCTCGTTTTTGACATGTCTGGAGATTTTTGATTGCTGGCAATCGAGACAACCTTTACACCAAGTGGCAATGTCTCTATGCATATTCGGCCACACGTACTTTTGTCTGATGAGCTGATCAGTAACTTTAGTACCCGGGTGAGATGCGGAGTGAGTTAAATCAAAGATTCTTTTACGAAGAGATTTAGGAATAAAAGGACGAATTATCTTACCGGTGAGATCGCAATAAAGACTAGTGTGGCTGTGACCCAATTCAATGGGTTTTAGATTGAGAGAATGGGCAGGAGATTTCAGCAGCTCTGAGAGCTCAGAGTCCTGTTGTTGCTCCTTGGCCAATTCCGGGAGCTCTAACTCAAGAGGAAGACGAATGACTTCTACTCTAGAGAGTGCATCAGCCACCACATTTGACAAACCTGGCAAGTATTCAATGGCAGTAGTAAACTGTGAAATAAAGCAGAGCTGTCTCCGCTGGCGAGGAGAGGCCTTGTCAGACTTTTGAATAAACGCGTAGATTAGGGGCTTGTGGTCAGAGACGACCTTGAAATTACGACCCTCTAAGAAGTGCTTAAAATATTTAATAGCTTCATAAATCCCCGTGAGCTCACGATCGTACGCACTGTAGTTTCGTTGAGCTTGGCTAAATTTTCTGGAAAAAAATGCCAGGGGCTTCCAGTCTCCCTCAAAGAGTTGCTCAAGGGTAGCACCTATGGCAAAATCAGAAGCGTCTGTAACGAGACGTGTTTCTGCGTCAGGAGATGGATGGACCAGGAGGGTAGCCTTAGCCAAGTGACTCTTGGTGGTTTCAAAGGCTTGCTTGGCTTCTGGAGACCAGTCAATGACTCTCTGATCGTTTTTCTTTGAATCAGCCGTGTAATCAAAAAGAGGGGCCTGTGCAGAGGCTGCCTGAGGAAGCCAACGACGATAAAAATTGACCAGCCCTAGGAATCTGCGAAGATCTGCAACTGTGACCGGCAAAGGAAAGTCGAGGATGGCCTCTACCTTCTCTGAACAGGGCTGAGAACCCTTGGAAGAGACCAGATGACCAAGGAAAATAAGCTCAGTATTACCAAACTCACATTTAGGAACATTCAGTCTGAGGCCAAACTGTTTTAATCTTGCAAAGATTGTGCGAAGGTGCTCTTCATGTTCTTTGATGGAAGAAGAGAAGATGAGCACGTCATCAAGGTAAACAAAAGCGAAGTCGAGATCGCCTAAAGCCTGGAAAATGTATCTCTGAAAGGACTGAGATGCATTACGGAGCCCAAAAGGCATGAAAACATATTCGTACAGTCCGAACGGAGTGGTAACAGCTGTCTTAATCACGTCCGTTGGTGCAACTGGTATTTGATAATAAGCTTTAAATAAGTCTAACTTAGAGAAGATACTTTTTCCAGACAGACGAAGCGAATAGTCAAGCATGTAAGGAATGGGAAATCTGTCGGGGACCGTTTGGGCGTTTAAACGGCGATAATCGCCACAAATGCGCCAAGTCCCATCCTTTTTTTTGACCATGTGTATAGGGCTAGCCCAGGGGCTCTTTGAGACTCTGCAAACACCTTGCTTGACCAGGGTCTCGAATTCAACCTGAGCTGCTTTAAACTTGACTGGGTCCAAGCGTCGTGGACGCTCGTGAACCGGAGGACCAGTCGTTTCAATGTAGTGAAAAATATCTTTAGCCAATATAGGTTCGGCAGTCTTGCTACCCGTAATCTCTGGAAAATCAGAGAGAATCTTCGACCAGGAAGAAGATGGATCAAGAAGACTGACTTTGGAGTAGGAGCAACTGGTAATTTCCCCAACAACAAAAGTGTTAGAGAACGGGTCTATAATTCTACACCTGCGAACATCCACAATCAAGCCATTGGAATGCAAGAGGTCAGCTCCTATCATAGGGTAGGGTACATCAGCAACTATAAAGTTCCAGGAAACTGGGCACCTAAGTCTGAGGCTAAGAGTCAGCTTAATTTCACCATAGATGTTGATAAAAGTATTGTTTGCCGCATGGAGTTTAAAAGCAGAGGGACCAGTGTTTGAGTCAGACTTTGGGACTACTGAAACGTCAGCACCAGTGTTAATAAGAAAAAGTTTACCCGAGTTTATGTCCCGGATATGGAGGCGTTTAGAAGCAATTGATGAGTTACCCTCTCTCAAAGCCTCCACTTGAGAAGAGTGATTTAGTTTCCCGAGTCAGAAGGCTTGGGCCAAGAGCAGTTGCCCTTGCAGTAATGTGCCTTATCTCCATATTTATTGTGAAGGGCACACAAACCATTAGAAGGTACTGAAGAATCACCACAGGACTTGGCATCCTGCCCAGCCGTTTTATTTTTCGAACGACCACGAGATTTACGATTAGAGTTTTTCTCTAGCTTGTCAAGCCTTGAACTCATTTAAGTTAACATTCCTTGAATTTTGCTAAGCGAAGAACTAACAGCATTGACACTGGGAGATGAAACCTCAGCACCAAGGGTTGAGATCTGGTTGAAAGATCCAGCTGAATCCATGTATCTGTCTGCAGCCGCGTCCAACTCCAACAACGAATCAATATTGTGGATTGACAGTGCTGACCAACAAGGCTCGGTAAGCTGCTCAAGAAATACAGATCTGAGGACTGCTTCCGAAGTACCCGACTGCAAGGAATTCATCCTGTCTAAAACTGTTGAAGGTTTCCCATCGAGAGAGACCTGGCCCCGAAGCAGCTGTCTGAGACGTTGCTCAGGTGAGCCACCATACCTATTGATCACTTTCCTCTCAACCTGTTCATAAAGGTCAGCCGGGCGAGGATCTTCATTCAGGAGGTCCATGACACAAGCGACAGTGCCCATGTCGAATTTCTCTGCCACAAAGTCTGCCTTCGTAGAGGAAACTGTGATTTTGGCATTGCAAAAGGCAATTTCTGCCAAGGAAAACCAAGCAAGAGGATTAGCACGATCAAAAGTAGAAAGCTTGGGAGACTTATATGCAGCTACCTGTGGAGTACCCTGAGTTGCAGGCACCTGCTGCTGAACTTCAGCCAGCTGAGCCCTGAGATCTTCCATCTCAACCTTCATTTCTTCCAATGATAAAGCCATGGTTACGAAAATCAGAGGAATATTCAGCCCTCAGAATGCCAGCGAGAAGAAAACACTGTAAAAGAATGCACACCGAAGGTCCAAGTTCTACTCTGGGAGTCTGAGGGATTCGCAAAAGCTAAACTACGCAACAGTTCCACACGTATAAAATTCGCGCCTGGTCTGTCCACGCAGGAGCAGCAAAAATTGTAAAAATAAAAAATGTTGACGTGTAAAAGCTAGATAAAGGACACCTGTGCGCTGTAAATAGGCTGGCCACAGGTTTTCGACCTAGCTGGAATCAGTGATAATGTAACAAATAATTAAATGTACTTGCAGGTACCAATGTCAAAATTAATAAGCCACTGATTCGAATTGTAAGAAGTGTAGTGTGCTTGCGAGCTGTAAGGAGGCTACGGCAAACACAAAGATTACAATAAAAAAAAAATGTTACTGCGACGAAAACAATGAGCAGTAAATAATATTACTCTAATGATTATACAGGTCACAAAGCACAAACCACTACTATCTACCTAAAGTAATTGGTTACAAAAATAAGCGGCTAAGGAAAGGGGTCAGAGGACACCTGTCCCTTCATCACGTCTTAACCTACGTAAGCACTTAAACCTAGTCACTCAATGTCACTACAAAAGTTATTAATTTAAAACTTATTCACTTTTATGTAAAACGTTATACTTGCTTGCACTGTCCNGTCTTGAACTCATTTGAGTTAACATTTCTTGAATTTTGCTAAGCGAAGAACTAACAGCATTGACACTGGGAGATGAAACCTCAGCACCAAGGGTTGAGATCTGGTTGAAAGATCCAGCTGAATCCATGTATCTGTCTGCAGCCGCGTCCAACTCCAACAACGAATCAATATTGTGGATTGACAGTGCTGACCAACAAGGCTCGGTAAGCTGCTCAAGAAATACAGATCTGAGGACTGCTTCCGAAGTACCCGACTGCAAGGAATTCATCCTGTCTAAAACTGTTGAAGGTTTCCCATCGAGAGAGACCTGGCCCCGAAGCAGCTGTCTGAGACGTTGCTCAGGTGAGCCACCATACCTATTGATCACTTTCCTCTCAACCTGTTCATAAAGGTCAGCCAGGCGAGGATCTTCATTCAGGAGGTCCATGACACAAGCGACAGTGCCCATGTCGAATTTCTCTGCCACAAAGTCTGCCTTCGTAGAGGAAACTGTGATTTTGGCATTGCAAAAGGCAATTTCTGCCAAGGAAAACCAAGCAAGAGGATTAGCACGATCAAAAGTAGAAAGCTTGGGAGACTTATATGCAGCTACCTGTGGAGTACCCTGAGTTGCAGGCACCTGCTGCTGAACTTCAGCCAGCTGAGCCCTGAGATCTTCCATCTCAACCTTCATTTCTTCCAATGATAAAGCCATGGTTACGAAAATCAGAGGAATATTCAGCCCTCAGAATGCCAGCGAGAAGAAAACACTGTAAAAGAATGCACACCGAAGGTCCAAGTTCTACTCTGGGAGTCTGAGGGATTCGCAAAAGCTAAACTACGCAACAGTTCCACACGTATAAAATTCGCGCCTGGTCTGTCCACGCAGGAGCAGCAAAAATTGTAAAAATAAAAAATGTTGACGTGTAAAAGCTAGATAAAGGACACCTGTGCGCTGTAAATAGGCTGGCCACAGGTTTTCGACCTAGCTGGAATCAGTGATAATGTAACAAATAATTAAATGTACTTGCAGGTACCAATGTCAAAATTAATAAGCCACTGATTCGAATTGTAAGAAGTGTAGTGTGCTTGCGAGCTGTAAGGAGGCTACGGCAAACACAAAGATTACAATAAAAAAAAAATGTTACTGCGACGAAAACAATGAGCAGTAAATAATATTACTCTAATGATTATACAGGTCACAAAGCACAAACCACTACTATCTACCTAAAGTAATTGGTTACAAAAATAAGCGGCTAAGGAAAGGGGTCAGAGGACACCTGTCCCTTCATCACGTCTTAACCTACGTAAGCACTTAAACCTAGTCACTCAATGTCACTACAAAAGTTATTAATTTAAAACTTATTCACTTTTATGTAAAACGTTATACTTGCTTGCACTGTCCACACACTATACCACTGTTGAAAGGGCGTGAAAGAGGACGCAGCAGGAACGGCGACGATGGCAGGGCGTGCAAGAGCACGCAGCAGGAACGGTGACGATGGCAAAGCGTGCAAAAGCACGCGGCAGCGACAACGACGGAGAAGGCGTGTTTAACACGCAGCACCCCGGAGAACAGGCGTATAGTGCGTATACCAACACGCAACAGTTCCAGGAAAAGCTGCACCGTCTCTCCTTGCTGTGCCGATGGTTGGAGACAAAGGGAGCTTCCAAGATGACCACCGTCTGCCAGCAAAAATCTCACCTCTCGAACGTCAGGGTCACCAATATGGGATTATGTCCGTAATGCCGAGGTAGACTCTGGGATCAGGACGGGCTCCCATAAGCTCAGGAGTTCAGTCGAGAAGGAGAAATCAAGGAGCCAATTCGTAACTGCAACAATAGTGAATTTATTGACTGAGTGACTCGTGAGGCGACTGCCCTGACTCGCAGTCGTTCAAAGAAGAAGGAAAACATAGTGAGCGGGTAGACCGCTACAATGAAGAAGCGCTGCAATCGCAAGCAAGCGTGGAGGACGGAGTCGGTACTGCAGAGCTGAGTCCCTACATCTTATTCTAACACTCCCTTCAGTTTAATGGAGCGCCTATCTCTGGACGGTAATGAAATAAGTAATGTAATAAACAAAAAGAATAAATAAAAGGTATCAATGAGTCAGCCTTAATCTCGCAGTTCTTCGGATTTTTGGAGTTTGCTCACTGATGGTTGTTACCTAAAACAGAATTCAAACCATGAGGATTAGATTCGAATGATTAACAAAATTCACTGTCGTGTAGTTCTAACAGTCATTTAGTAATTTTGCAGTCATTCTCTCATGCTATTCAATCGGTAAAGCTTTAGTAAAAATGTCAGCAATCTGTTCTTTGGAGGCAATCCACTCGATTTCTATGAACCCATATTTAGCACATTCTTTTACATAATGTTCTCGCACTGATGACATGTGTCTAAGTTTAGTTCCTCCATAGGACTTGGCGCTAGCTTCGGCTGCTTTATTGTCACACCACACAGTCATAGGATAAAATGCAATATTTAGCACAGCTGTCAAAGTGTTTCTTAGAGCCATGAGTTCTTGACATGCCTCACTCATAGCTATATATTCAGCTTGGCAGGTTGATAACGAAACGTAAGTTTGTTTATGCGTTCTCCAAGATACAGAGTCGCCAAATAATTTTATGACGTATCCACTTGTCGTATGCGAATCTTTGCAATCTGTGAAACTGGCGTCTGAATAAGCTGTCATGATTTCTGTGCTTCCTTTAAAAGTCAGTCCTTTCTTTCTAGTACCATTGAGGTAACGGAAAACTCTCTTGACCATTTGTCTGTCTTCTTCTGTGGGATTGATCTGATGTATACTTAATACGTTCACTGCATAAGATATATCAGGTCGAACAGTGTTTACCAAGTACAGCAAACTGCCGACTGCTTACCGATATGGTAAATCTTCGGGCTTATCCACCCGTTGCTCTTCTTCGTTTCCAGATTCTTCTCTGTCTCTTCGTTGCTGATTTATGACTTGTCTCGTCACCATCTAGGTTAGATAGGTGTTTTGCACTGTCGTGCATTGTCGAAACCAAACCTCTGCAGTATTTTGTTCGTATATTTGTCCTGGGTTAAACGAATGGTTTGATTTCCTCTGTCTCTGTCGATTTGTATTCCCAGGAAATCCAGGAAATTATTTGCTTCCCCCAGATCTGTCATTTCGAATTCGGCTTTAAGCTTATCACTCACTTCTGTGAGTTTATTGACATCGTTGCTTGCCATCAGCATGTCATCCACATACAGAATCAAAAATAAAAATTTGTCCTCACATCTTCATATGAAAAGACAGGGCTCACTTGGGTGTTCCTGGAGTCCTATTTTTGTAGCAGTCTCTGAAAACCTCTCATACCAACGTTTGGGACTAATTTTAAGACCGTACAGGGATCTTTCCAACTTGAAAACTTTGGTTTTTCATAACTCTTGGGCACACGGAACACCATCTGGTATTTCCATGTATATTTCGTCATTCAATGAACCATTCAAGAAAGCAGTCTTTACATCAAGCTGTCGTGTTTTCAAGTTATATTTGTTTATGACTGCCAGTAAGACTCAAATTACAGCTAGTCTTGAGACTGGAGCATAAGTTTTCAACAGATCATATTGGTTTCTGTCTTTAAATCCACGGATCACTAACCTGGCTGAGTTGTCTTCTTTCCTTTTCAGAACCCACCGGGAGTCAATTATGTTTGGTTTTCTGCCTTTGCTATCACTCATTGGTTTCTTTACAATTTTCCAAACACAGTTGTCGTTCATCGACTTCAGTTCTTCTTCTATAGCTTTCCGCCATTCTGTGCTGTTCTTTTTTTTCAGAGCATCTTGGTAGTTGGTTGGATCTTTGCAAATTTCTGCTAACAATGCATGATATACTTCATCCTGATTTTGATCCACAGAGCAGTCTTCTTCATTAAAATTTTCCTGTCCAAATCTGATTTGATTATTTGAATCATGGGGCACCTGCAGTCCTGTGAAACTAGTGTCATGTATTAGCTTCTGTCGTTTCGCCGATAAGAGCTCTTCCGTATTTCCTGAACCAGATGTTTTCAGCGGTCGTCCTCTCTTTTGTTTGACGATTTCTCCCTTCGTTTTTGTGCTCTCTTCCGTCTCTTTGTCGAACTTCAGGAGCCAGCTGTCGTTATCAACTGTCTTTGTAACTAATTCCCAATTCAATATATCGTTTTTCAGGTATCTGTTTTTGTATACCAGTCGTTCATTGAATCTCACATCTTTGCTTTCATAAAATTTTCCGTCTTCTAGTTTTATCAGGATAAATTCTGTGACAGTGTATCCCACTAGAACAATTCGTTGAGCTAATGGACTGAACTTCGGACCGGAATTTTTTTGAATCTTCATGTATCCCAAGCACCCAAACCGTTTCAGTTGTTCGATATGGAGATCATTATGCGGTGCAAATTTTACCAACGGGATTTCCATTCCATTTAACCTGTGACGTGTTCAGTTGTAATCATAAACTGCTGCACTCAGAGCCAAGTCCCACATGTTCTCTGGGAGACCGGAGTCGAACATGTAAACTCTTGTCTTCTTTGCTATTGTTCGGTTGAAACGTTCTGCAGTCCCGTTGTGCTCCGGTGTATCCGGGCTGGCTAACTGCAGTTCGGCCCCCAGTTCCTTTAAGACCTCTCGGGTATGGCCACCAGTGAATTCCGTACCTTGGTCAGACCTAAGATAGCAGAACTTGGCGTCATACCCCAAGATGTTTCTGGAGCTCCGGACAAAATTTTCTAGGTAAATCCCTGAATCACTTTTAGCTTTCATTGGATATGCCATGGCCATTCTTGAATAATCATCCACAAACACTGACACAAACTTGTAGCGTTTAGGGTATGAAGTTGGACTTATGGAACCCATGGTATCCGAATAAATAATTTGGAGGGGAGCGATGGATCTCACTCTAACTGTCTTAGCCGGAAGTTTGTTGAATTTTGCCTTGGAGCATACATCACAATTAGCTATACTGTCATTAAATGTAACTTTCTTCAGATCTTTGCAATTCAGAAATTTCTTCTGAAATGCCTTGGATTGAGAAGCTTACGGTAATTGACTGAGTTATCAAAGCAAGATTCTATGGGATGTAGAGCCAACAGATTTCCAATAGCTTCCTCTTGCTCGACATTTTTACTTAAGTCTCTGTCTTGTTCACTGTCATTTGTTACAGCTTTGCTTCGTGTATTATACCAAGGTTTACCCGAGCCATTCGTCACTAGATATGCAAATTTCCTGTCAAATTTGTTTTTATCTTTATTGTGAACATTTAACTCAACAAGCCAGTATGGCTTTCGATAGACTCCTGTGATAAATGACTCGTTCAAAGTCGGGTCAAATATATCAATTTTGTTATTATCGAGGTATTTGGCCAGGCCTGAATCCACAAATTTTCTCAAAGAAAGTAAGTTTTCCAACAAGGATTCAGAGCAGATTACATTACTTAGTGTCAGATCATGGTTATTATTTTTACCGACGATGGTGCCTTCTCCCTCCGTTTTCAAGTCTGCCAGAGGATTACTATTCACACACTTAATTTTTCCTGTCTTATTATAATTTAAGCTCTTAAATACTAGTCGAGAGTTGACCAAGTGGTCGGTCGCTCCTGAGTCGGCGGTGAATTTAACTACATTGTAGTTGTCGGTCTTCAACTTATTTGCAGAACTTGAAAACAGCGAAGAGGCAATGTTGCTTTGCTTAAAAACAGTCTCACCTTTCTTGTCATTTGTGTTTCCACCTTGTCCTTTTGTTTTACTTTCATTTTTACTAGTTTTGTCACTGTCCCTTTTCTGTCTTTTATTTTGGTTGTTATTTTCACTGTCATGCTCCCTTTTTCCCCTTTTATTTGTCGAGTTTTTTTATCTTTGTACGTCTTTGTTTTCCCGTCTTTTAAAATCCCAATTTAAATTTTTCTTCTCACCTGATTTGGCACCCCTGCAATTTTTCTTATGCTCCATGAGGTTGCGTTGAAGCCTTCCGCAGGAGTAGCATTTTCTCACTCCTGCGTCGACCGGGCAGATATAGGAGTGGTGCCCGTAATCATCGCACCGATAACACCGGGCATTACCGTGGGTTGAGTTGGGCTGGTGCACCCGTAGCGCTGTAGCAGGAGCAGTTCCCCCAGCAGCTCCGGTCCTCTGTCGTCTCGACTCTGTCTTTAAAAAGAAAGATTTCAATCAGTCATAAGTCATCCTTTTTCCTTGCGCATCTTTAATCACAGCGTCGAGGGTTTCAATCTGCGATACGTTATTAACGACGGCATTATAGAATGCGTCACGTATTTTTTCTTCGGACAAGGGTTGTTTTCCCTGTAAATTTTCGTAGCTTTTGAGGAGCTCTTTAAATTTATCGACGAAATCGGACCCTGTCATTTTATTGGGGAAATACTGAAAAGTATACAGTTTTCGTCTGATTTCATTTGATGATAGGTTTGACTCGTTTCTTTTGATTTCTTTCAACTTATCTAGCAGTTCTTTGGGATCGCAATAATGAGCAGTCTTTAGATGGTAAAAGTCATCGATGTGATTGTTTACAACATGTCGTACCCTTTCTTTGTGATCATCTAATTCTTTGGCAGACAGAAATGCGGGAAACTCAACGGTATCATCCAAGACGTAAAATAGTTTTTTAATCTTGAATTCTGAAAATAATTTATCGAGAAACAATTCTATCTTTGTTTTAGGAGTTAATTTATAATCGTAACGGGAAGGTGAATCCTTGTTTAACAGTTCGAGTTGAAACCTTTCACTCCGATCAAGATAAGATCAGTCGTTCTGTCATGCAGTGTTCGATTTAGGGTTCTTTCCGAGAATGGATCAATTTTGTGTTTACAATTTTGATTTGGTGAAGGTATTGTAGTAGAGTTTAACGCGTCTACTCCAGAATTTGATTGACCTACCTCTTGAGCTGTCATAAAGCATTCCAGTCGTTTGGACAACCCGGACATTGTCGCCACTGCCTCTTTTAAGGCCCTTATACCGTCGGCGGCCTTGGTCGTGGTCTGTACAGCACTCTGGTACTTCGCCCTCTGCCGTTTTTCAAGCCAGCCAATCCGACGTCTCAGGCTATCCCTTTCTTCCGCGGCCACACTCCTTCTAACTAAAAGTTCATTTTTATCAATTGCCTGTCTTAAGTAGTTATTGATAACTTGTCTTTGAGTAACCAGTGTATCTTTTTCTCTGTGGTATTTAAAATTAACGCTTTCATTCTTTATTATTTTCGGCTTTCCCGAGATGGTTGAACTCACTGATTTCTCTTTTGGAACTCTGTCACGATAATTACCGAAATGCATTTCGTCAACACTCTCATCATCCGTCCTTTTATCAGTCAGAAGTTCAGTCTTTTGCAGTTCAGTCGTTTTAAACAGTGCTTTCTTTGAATATTCGGGCGAGGAATCAAGTGCGTCCAAAAATTTTGGGACTTGCGAATTTTCAGTCCTTTTTGCAGACAGGGATACAGTGCCGCCAGAGTTTCTAATTGTTCGTGATATTTTGTCAAACTCTGAGGGCTTAAAGTTACCCTTTGAGATAGCTGCGATCGATTCTTTCTTATTCGCAAATATAATTAATCCGTCTTCTAATCTCACAGATAGATCTCTTACGAGATCTTCTCCGCAAATATCCGCACCAAGTTGGAAAAGTCGCATATACGCGTCGATCACATCCTCATCTAAAATAAAGCCGTAATTACGTAAGTTTACCTGTTTAGTTCCAAGAAGGTAGTAAACAACGAGACACAGTTGTTCACGCACACAGCACACGTGACCACTTTGCACGCGAACAGCAGGCAGGTTGGGCCGCCCCTTCCCCGCGCACACGGAAACCGTATAACACATACAGTCCGGCACGTCGGGATATAATTAAAGGAGGAAAAGATGGCGCATGAGCTTCTCGTACATGCACACACATATGTGAACACAAAACATGCTCGCGCACTACGGGACTACAAAGAGGAAAGAAACGAGCCGACAGCCATGATTGCGCCGCGGTGACGGTGTTCTGGCACACAGGTGTGGCTAGGCGCCTTGGTCCCAAACCGGCGCCTCGGCCGCCCGCGACAGCAACCACGGACAGCGCCGCTAATCCGTCCGTGCGCTCGCTCACCTCCTGTTCCGGGGCTAGGCCCAGCCAAAAGGCAACGAATTTCAAGCACAAAAAATGACTGCCCCTTAACACAATTACAACACAGGACTCACTATTACCTTGGCATGCTGCGACCTTCATAGGCCTGCCTCTTTCCTCCTGTCCTTGCATCCTCAACTCCTCTTCGAGCGGTAACACAGCTCGTGCCTTCTCCATGCCTTCGGCCGCATCTTCTAACCCAGGTGAGGCCACCTCGCTGTCGTTGGCCGACGTCTCGCCGTCATTCGCTGGCACCTCTACCTCGACCCCGATCTCGGGAGGCACGCTGCTTTCTTTACTCTCACTTATTTTACTAGTTGCTAGATGGAAAAGAAAAACGCGTCAATCCCGGCGCAAGTCCCTTATCACAAAGAAAGCCCCACGCAGTGGAAGCGTGCCTGGGCCCATAACCTATTGACGTTTAAGTCCACTGCGCAAGGCTCTCAGGATTCAGTAAAAAGGCCAGGATGTTTAACAAGAAGGGAAAAGCACTAAACACTTTGTAGAGAAATCAGAATTGTTATTATTTGTTAGCAGTATGAAATTAGGCAGGTGACTTGGCGAATAAAATACACTCGAAATATAGAATTGAACAAAACACGTTTATTTACACTATCTTAAGGTTTGACTATATTGACACTTTACTATCTTAAATACAGCAGTTAAACGAACAGAAAAGGTAGGCTAAATTGTAGAGAAAAAGCGAAGACAGAGAATGCGTGTGTGAACAGACTAGCTGACTGCGCGAGAGTGAACAAAACCTTCGTAACTTGACGCTGAAGTGCAGCGTCACAGGGTCTCGTCTTCTTGCTGTTGCGCATGCGTAATAATTCAGTTACGAGCGACAACAATACATCTAACACTCCCTTCCGTTCGTATCTGAATTTAGTAAAATAAAAGAAAAGGATATATGTAAATATTAACACTGAATATAAATGAGTTTCAATCAGCCAATGATGTGGAGCACGTGGGCTTCTGGGTCACTCATTGCGGTTGATTCCGACGAGCTAAAACATACACAGAAAATACATTAATCAGCATGTCTACCATCGTTATCTATCTATTATTAATTTACTAATTTTACTATCTCAAGTTCAAATTTAAATATCATGCATTTTACGCTAATCAACATTCAAAATTTCTTTCGTTAGTTTTTTATGCAGTTCAAACGGCAGGGGTTTTGTAAAGATATCTGCTTGTTGTTCCTTAGATGAAATCCATTTAACAATTATTTTTCCTCTGGATACACATTCCTTAACGTAGTGAGCCTTTATCTCGGTCATGTGTCTCAGTCTTTTACCACCATCTATCTTAGCACTGGCTCCGGCAGCTTTGTTGTCACACCATAGATCCGCGGGCAATAAAGTGCGAGATAATATAATACTTATAGAGTATTCTAGTCTAATCAATTCTTGACTTGCGTCGCACATTGCAACATATTCTCCTTCGCAGGTTGAAATAGCAACATAATTCTGCTTTCTTGTTTTCCAAATAACTGTATCCCCATACAGCCTTAGGAGATATCCGCCTGTTGTTATTGAGCATTTACAGACTGCCAAACTCGCATCTAAAAAGGCTTCTAATCCATCTTTACGGCCTCTGTAAGTTAATCCTAGGGTACTTCTAAGGTGTAAATATCGAAATACCCGTTTGACCATTTTCCAATCATCTTCAGTTGGGCCAATTTAATGTCTACTCAGAACATTCACCGAGTATGAAATGTCTGGTCTAATTGTGTTGGCTAAATAGAGCAGGCTACCGACTGCTTCTCTGTACGGCACATTAACTCTCGTTATCGTTGTGCTTAAGTTTCCAGCATCTTCAGACTCTTCTCTATCTTTTCTTTGCCGATTCAAAACTTGATTTGTCACCATTGGTGTTCTTTGGGGTTTTGACTCGTTGAATCCAAATTTCTCTAACATTTTATCTATGTATGGTGTTTGTGTCAGTGAAATTGTGTGAAGTTTTCTATCTCTTTCCACTTTGATGCCTAGAATTGTGCCAACCTCGCCAAGATGTGACATCTCAAACTCAGATTGCAGACCAGTCTTAATTTCATTCATTTTGCATGCACAATTGCTGGCTATCATCATATCATCCACGTATAGGATCAGGACTAGAAAGTTATCGACTTCTCTCCATGTATATAGACAGGACTCGCTCGTATGTGACCGTAGTCCCAATTTAGATGCAGTCTCGCGAAACCGCTCATTCCATCTTTTTGGGCTGATCTCAAGTCCATAAAGGGCTTTTTCCAATCTACAAACCTGAGCTTTCTTGAAACTGTCACCATCAAGCAGGCCTTCAGGAATCTCCATATATATCTTTTCTTTGATAGATCCATTTAAGAAAGCTGTCTTGACATCAAGTTGGCAAGTCTCCAGATTGTATCTATTTATTATTGATATTACTGATCTTACCAGGGCCAACCCAGACACCGGGGCATAGGTTTCTTGCAGATCGTAGTTGTTCTTATCTTTGAAGCCACGAATCACCAACCTCACTTTAAACTTCGTGTTTCCATCTTCATCTATTTTTTTCTTCAGAACCCACCTAGAGTCGATGATGTTGGGCTTGCCACCTTCAGCGTTCACGGTTGGTCTTTCTACAAGTTTCCACACTTGGTTTTTCCACATTGATTCCAGTTATTCATCAATTGCTCTAAGCCATTTATCGCGATCCGGAGATGCGATAGCTTCTTTGTAGTTTGCGGGATCTTTGTTCAGTCCAGCAATCAGGGCATGTGACATTTCATCTTTGACTTCTGCGATTAAACAGTCAACATCGCCCTTCGATTGGAGCAATTTATTCAACTTGTTAGTGTCCATGGCTCCTGCAAAACTCGTATCATTTATTCTAGCGAGTTGCTTAGAGCTTTCTTGACCAAGATCTTCAATTTTCTTGGGCCGACCGCGCTTTCTCTTGACTACTGGTTCTCCCTCTGTTTCCAATGACTCTTTAGGGCTAGTCTTATCAAACTTAACGAACCATTCGTCTTGTTTAATATATGTCTTGTGGTTTCCCCAGTTTGCTATTTTGTCCTTTCTTCAGATATCTCTGAACACCAGTCTTTCTTGGACTTTTACGTCTCGACTCTCATAAAGATTTTCATCTTCAGGTCTTAAGAAAGAATAGCCAGTGGGGGTATAACCAATCAGCACGACTCGTATCCCTTGTGGACCGAATTTAATTCCAGTATTCCTGTGTATCTTGATAAAAGCGACGCAGCCAAATCTTCTGATTTGGGTCACGTCTATCTTCAGATTAAGCGCAAACTTTCCTAAAGGGGCTATCATATCGTTAGACCGGTGAGGTGTCCGATTGTAGGCATAAACTGCACTACCCAGGGCTAAGTCCCACATGTTCTCCATGAGCCCGCAGTCATACATGTTGGCTTGCACTTTGTTTTGCAAGATACGATTAACCCGTTTTGAGACTCCATTGTGCTAAGGAGTGTCTGAACAGGCCAACTGAAGTTCTGCTTCCAACCTCTGGAGAACTTCTACCGTTTGCCCTCCTGTAAACTCCGTGCCTTGATCGGTTCGAAGATAGCGTATCTTTGCATCAAAACCTTACAGGTTTCGTGCGCTTGTCACAAAATTGTCCAAACAACGTCCTGCTTCACATTTTGTCTTCACTGGGTATGTCATAGTCAATCTTGAGTAGTCATCCGTATAGACGATTATAAATTTATATCCTATAGGATAAGTAGCTGGGCTAATCGGTCTCATTGTATCAGCATGAACTATCTCAAGTGGTTTGGTTGCCCTATCTCTTTTAGTACTGAAAGGCAATCTCTTGATTTTAGCGACATGGCACACCTTGCATGTTGTAATGAAGCTGTCAAAGATGGTCTTATTCAAATCTTTATTGTCCGGATATTTTCTTTGTAGTGCTTTGAGATATTCTGCTGAGGCATGTCCAAATCTTACATGCCAGAGCATGGCTCTGTTATTTCTCTCAAATGTTCTATACTTTTCTGTAAACGGGCTTTGAGCTTCTGGAATCTCACCAATCATAAGGTCATCACAATTGTTGATTTTCCTAACTTTAATTGTTTTCTTAAACTCACTTTGATGAGAGCTGTGTGAACAAGCTCTTCCCGATTCATTACTTGAGATTCCAGGGCAGCTCCTATCATTAGTGCTGACTTGCTGAACCTTCTCAGTCTTTGCTTTCAGGGGATTTTCTACCATTAAGCAGTCTATAATTTCTTTGCACTTCTCATTATTACTTGTGCTCTGGCCATCTTGCAGTAGTTCTACTATCCAATAAGGGCTCTTGTAGACACCAAAAATTATAGTCTCATTAGAACGCGGATCAAATATATCTAGTTTTGTGTTATCAGGATATGTACTCATGCCTCTTTCAGCAAAACGGCGAAGCGACAGCAAGTTTCCAGCGAGTGCCTTAACGCATACAACTCTATCTAGGATTATCTTGTTTTGGTTATTTTTACCCGAAACGCACCCTTTTCTTTCTGCTCTCAAGTCCGCGGAGGAATCTTTGTTCGCGCATATAATCAATTTATTTTTACATTCATTAAAATTTTTGAAATAGAGTTTAGAATTAGCAAAATGTTCTGTGGCACCTGAATCTGCTACGAACTCAATTTTCTTGTAACCGTTATCTCGTGTTTCCTCCGTGCGCGTAGAGAGCAAAGTTTCGGGGTTAACAGCGAACAAACCACTGCATGCATTAGACCTAAGTATTTCTACATTCTTTTTACCTTCTTCGCCTTGATTCTTGTTATCGACCTTGGCTTTGTTGGTGTTATGATTTGTATGCTGTTTTTCATGTTTCTGTTTATTACTATCTATAAAATTATTCTTATTGTTACTACCACCAGTATTGCGTTTAAAATCCTAATCGTTACTTTTGTTAGAATTACCTCTGCACCTCCCTATGTGCTCTCGCAGGTTCTGCACGAACCGTTGGCAGGTGTAGCACCGCCTGAGGTTCTGCCCTTTTTTCGGGCAGTCCCTTGAATAGTGCCCATTATCATTGCACTCGTAGCATAGAGTGCTGGCGGTGGCCGCGTTAGCAGCAGTTATGTCGGCGGCTGGTCGAGAGCCTGCCCCACCTCGGTTTGGCCCAGCACCGGTCCCAGTCCCACCTCGACTCGGTCCAGCATTCGCCCCACCTCGGCTTGCTCCACCACCCGTTGTTGGTCGTGGAAGTGACCCTTTTGCTTCCTGTTTCAGGATATATTGTCTTAAGTACTTAAAGGATAAGCCATCCTTGCTTTCAAACAACCTGTTAAAATCAGCTATTTTTACGCCCGGTACTCCATCGATAATCGCATGATAGAAACTATCTCTTTTCTCATCTTCAGGGAAACTGATAGTTTTACTAATTAATTTAAAATCTCTTACCAATTCATCAAAAAATTTACAAAATTTAGTAGCACTTTGCTTTTTGGGGTCAAATCTAACGGAATGTATTTTGTTACGTATTTGATATGCGCTCATTTTTATGTCACCCCTTTTCATATCCTTAATTTTTTGTATCATTGTTGATGGATCAGTAATGTGATATACTTTGTTTTGGTAATCTAGGAACAACCTACCTAGTATTACGTTTAGGGCCTGTTCTTCATCTTCTTCCATTTTTTCTTGAGTAATATTCATAGTGGCTTCCAGTTTTGAATCAATTGTGTGAAGCAATTTTTTACTTTTTAGTTCTGACTGCAATTGTTTTAAGAATAATTCTAGTTTTGTTGCATTAGTGAGGGAATAATTAAAGCACCCTGGGCTATCTTTATTAATGACTTCTATCTTTAGACTATCATTAGGCACAGCGCGTTTAAACGTCAGCGAATTATCAATGGAGTCGGAGTTTAGATTAATCAGTTGTTAACATAATTTAGCTTGGAGTAGATGTAATAAATTTATTTACCTCTTGTATTCGACTCCTGGCCAGTTCTCGCTCAAGAGCCTCTATCTTTCTTTGTTGAGTGGCTAGACGCTGCTCAAACTCAGCTCGAATCGACTCTTGAGCCCTCCTATTTTCTTCTCTTTCTTCTGTAATTTCGTTTCGTGAGTATATAATTTCTTTAGGATTGATATTCTAACTGCTTCTTTTCATTAGTTCTTTCTTAAGTTCATGATCTGCATGCGCCATTTGTTAATGTAAGTTATCTAGCTTTTTCTTTAGGTTATCTTTCCTGTTTTGCAGGTCTTTAAATTGGCTATTAATCGAATCTAAATTTTTGCTTTTCAAATCTTTAATCTTGTCAGGAGTTGACGTATCAGTTAAATTTTTCTTTTCATCTCTTAAATCTTTATTCTTATCTTTAGATGAGGTATTACTCGAATTTATTTTTCTATCTTTAGGGCCTTTGTTCTTATCTTTAGATGAGGTATCAATCAAATTTATATTTCTATCTTTAGGACCTTTGCTTTGGGTACGCTGTTTGTGGACGAGTCGAATTTTTCCAGCACATTTTTCTATCAAGTTAAACAGGTCTAACATATCTTGATTGTGATGTGCATCTCCTCCCATGTATGCAATAGTTTCATTATTTACGGAAAATATGGCCTAGTTGTTTTTACGAGTTACTACCACCTTGTCTAGTTTCCCTAGATCGTCTTCAATCTTTTTATATGCATCATTTAGCATATTGAGGGCATTTTGACCTAAAATTTACAGGGAATAAATAGGTAAAAGTATTTTATATTGTGTTAGCGTGCACGTTAGGCTATTAATTTTTTTGTGGAAGTGACACGGAGATCGAGCGTAAGCAAATGAAAAGGAAAATGGCGCTAGCATCATGTGTGACATGCATAGAGAGAGAGAATTAAAATGGCCGACCAACATCGTTTACTACGACGCGCGCCACCAGCCGTAGCATGAGAGGACGCGCACACTCAGTTCGGCCGAACGCAAGCCATAACCAAGGCGCGCATCCTCTCCTCGCTTCGAGGCGTCCCCCTTGGCGATGACTGGCAGGTTTATCAAGAAGCGCGCTTCCTTTGTCACGATGCGGGCCTCTCCCTCACATAAACAAACGCGTGCCGGCTCTCTCGAGTTCCGCGAATCTCCGTAAAAACAAAGGAAAGCCTTCTAATCAAGGGAACCTCAATCATGCAATCTTAAGTGAGCTGTCTTGCTCCATCTTAAGGCAAGACACCAATCTTTTGTCTTTAGAAATTGTAAGCGAACGTGACTTAACGATAACAACACTTCACGTAATTACCGAGTCTTCAAAACAATATCTATTTCTAGTACTTATTGCTGCTCACTCTCTTCTTAATTTCCACCTTTCTTATAGCTCCACCCGAAGCCTCGAGAGTAGAGGCGACGGCGAAGTCCGCATCTCGAGGTGATCCGGCGGCTGTGCCTCCATTCTGATTCCGCTCTGCTGCCTCCTGGGGCCGTCCCTCCGCCGCTTCGGTGGTAGTCGGGGTGAGAGGACTGCCAAGCTCCTCCGTCTCGCAGTGCTCGCCACCCAACACAGAGCTCCCGGTTGCTTCCACCATTACGCTTTCACGTAAAAAAAGGTGAAAAGAAAGCACACAGGGAACGCACGATGAGCTCAAGCGTGGAGCGGAAAAGGGAAGAAAAAAAAGAAACACAAGACGCGATTAAGCAGATTCCACACCCATACTACCATTTAGGGCCCATAACCTGTTAGCAGTATGGGATTAGGCAGGTGACTTGGCGAATAAAATACACTCGAAATACAGAATTGAACTAAACACGTTTATTTACACTATCTTAAGGTTTGACTACCTTGACACTTTACTATCTTAAATACAGCAGTTAAACGAACAGAAAAGTTAGGCTAAATTGTAAAGGAAAAGCGAAGACAGAGAATGCGTGTGTGAACAGACTGGCTGACTGCGCGAGAGTGAACAAAACCTTAGTAACTTGACGCTGAAGTTCAGCGTCACAGCGTCTCGTCTTCTTGCTGTTGCGCATGCGTAATAATTTATTTACGAGCGCCAACAATACATCTAACATTATTTCTATGAAACTGTCGTTATACCGTCTTTACAAGCTGTTGTTACAAGTAGATCTTACTGGCTAGAGGCTAGCGATCAAGTCAACTGGCCTGATGCGCAGCATCGGGGCTCGCGTATGCATAGTACATATATATGTGTACAGATGGCGCTATAAATAAACTCTTATTCTAACAGTTTTACACAAAAGCTAATTAGCAATAGCGTTCCTGTTTGTTATTATTTTACCATATTATGAAATACTACGACACACATGTGTATCGTATAATTTCATACACATAAGTTAATTTTAAATATTCTCAAAACAAAGAATCAACGAAACTGACTTTTGCCTTACAGGGCTCACTGCGCTCGTATTTTTACATGACAAGGCAGGTATCAAACAAAAGAACAACTTAGTGACAATTTATAACAGAGGAAGAGAGACATACGAAAACTCGAAGTTTTACGAGCCTCTGTCGTCTCTGAAGAGAACGCTGAAGCGAGGACGCAAGTAAAACAGCTGCACTTGTATAATGAACGTACTTTCGACCAAATATAATGCCATTTCTTATTATTATTTTTGGTGATGGAGAGCCAGCTGTGGGTAGCTTAAATCTTACATTTGGAGTCTCTAAATACGGAAACTGTGCTGGAGGCAGGTACGCCACCGCGCCACCGGCCATAGAATATTTCGTGTATGAGTCGTTCCCCGGATAACAACCCGCTCATTGTTGGTCAGGAAAGTGGGCCTGGAGGATGCCTTCTCTGTGGGTATGCCGTTGGGACGAATTACTGAGGAGGAAGCCATTGTGGCTGCTCGAACTCCTCAAGGATTTTTTTCCCTGGCTTGCTGTTTTACCAAAATCTGCTTTAGTGGCACCAGGTCAGTTGTAAGAACGGCCATAAAATCCCAAATTGCAAAAGCAGATTTTACTCTGGCTAGACGTCTCCTGATATAACGCTGGAGATGTTAGCGATAGGAAAACTGATTTTTCGGTGGTATTCGTTAATCTTGATAGTTCGTAATAGAGTTCGATGTATGTCGCTTGTCTAATAAAGTACAGTGTCGTCAATAGCCAAGATACCAAGGTGCACGACTCCCAGCTCGATACTTCATGCACGGTCAGTGAATGACTGTGATATTTCGGACTTTGCTCACGGATACTATAACCAGACTTACTTAATTCTATTGCAAGTAGCTTCGATTTTACTTCTACTCCACCTTGCAGATCCTACTGAACTAAGGTAAAAAGCTAGCATATTTTCGTAAAACTTCGAGTTTAGTTATTACTATCAAAATTTCATGTGATCATTCATCATCGACTATGTGCTGAATGCATGTTACACGTCACTGAATACTTCAATGAACTTTTACTTATTAAAGTTACTCCATAAAATTGGTTGTGGCAGCAGCTCAGTCAATGTCAAGTAACGTTGAAAACGTTACCACTCGCCGTCTAGCAGTCAATAGTTAAAACTTCTGTCCAGAGCTGTTTTGCAGTTAGTTTTTATAAGTAGCATAAACAAATTTCTATTAAAGTTATGGTTAATTTCAATAGGATATGCTATATAAGAAGTTGTAATAGAACTTCTGTCAAAACTTAGGATCGATTGGCTTAGTAGTGTTCAAGATTTTTGCGAATATACAAACAAATGCTACCTCTTAATATAATAGTAGATATAGAGAGGCAAAAATGAAACTTCCAAATCTCCTTAAAGAACTTTTAACAAAATGATGTTTGTTTCAAAGAATTCAGTAAACTTAACAAATCTTCATGAAATAAGTTAATATTCAGTCTCATAAAAAATATACATTTATTTTTAATTAACACAGTGAAGAATCGAATTAAAGAAAATACGACGACATATAATAGTGTACATTATGCTTTGTACAACATTGTCAAGAAATGAGAAATCAGATGAGAATTCTTATATAAGTTTTCCGATAACGATACTAAATAATAATCGTTAAGGTTGTCTACCTTATAAACTGAGTTTTAAAGTTGAGGCATTAGTTATCCTAATAAGAAATATAAGTAAAGCTAACGGTTTGTGCAACTGCACACTATTATGAGATACAAAATTATTTGAATATCAAACTAAAGGTAAAATTAGAATTGAAAAAAAACTTTGGAATAAATAGTTGATACCAATTTAAATATACGTAATACCTCATCGTTACCTTCCATACTCGATAGAAAGGAATTTTCCATTGTTTGAGCATTAGCTATGACAATTAATAAATTCCAAGGGCAAAGTTTCTATAAAGAAGGTTGATACAAAAATAAGCCTGTTTTAATCATGGACTATTACACGTTTCTTTATTAAGATAAAAACTGAAAAAGAAATATTTAAACTAATTGATTGTAAAAACAGTTTATAATTAAAGAATGTTGTTTCCAAAAAATGCATTATTGGAAAAACTACAAGCTTTGAAAAAACAGTGTGACACCCTATGTCATATACTCAATATTAATTACTTCGAAACAATTAGTTTCGTTCTAAAATTATAAAAAGTGAGTGCTCAGCAATTATTAAACATCAAGCTGTATATAATTTGCGATTGCATGACGTATAGCTTACTTTTTGTAAAACAAGCTACCGGCGCAAAACTCTAACTACGCGTGCAACTTCTGAAGCACTCATCTTACAACAATAATTTACACTACTACATCCAAAAATGAGAACAATCAACAATTTCAACTTTCTTTACTGCATACATTCACAAGAAATATGGTACACAATTTTGACAGCGACTTGTACCTAATGTAAAATCCAAGAGATCACTAGTTTAAATTGGTTTACTTATATAATTACTTTGTATACTTATTGAAAAAGTAATGATAAAACATTAGCAGTATGTGAGATTGGTGATTGTTAAATTAATGAACACTTTACTATTGAACTTAAACAATTTACTTAAATAACTCTTACAATAATTATCTATTCTACCTCTCTTTCTAAACAAACTATAAAAGAACTTAATCAAAGAATACAAGCCAGTATAAAAATAAAGCCTTAGTCTCTAACACGCTTGCTCTAAGACAGCCTGGACAGAACTAACTGGACGAGTCAATTATACAAAGTTCACGCGGACTTACAGTGCCATTTTAAACGATAAAAATCTAACTAAGCTTTCAGTGTTAATTGCAAATCTTGCACTTCCACATAATTGGTGCTATGTTTAGATAAAAAAATATAAATATAAGGAATGAATGAAAAGACTCGCTCCAGGCAAGAGAAACTGCAAGTCTGCTGACTCGTTCGATTCTTGTCGTCATAAAATATACAGAGAACATATATAAATTTTTGGACATATACACACACATTATCTATTTTATTTACTATCTTAACAATGATGCACTCCAGATATTAAATCATGCGCACTATTATGAAATTTTATTACTAATGCTCTTTAAAAAATAATGACTTGATTAATGTATCTGCCAGCTGATCTTTTAAGGTTGTATAGGACAACCCTTTTACACTAGACTGCACGTTTCAAACGAAATTTTTTATCAAGTCTTCTAAATACTTAACGATAACATTACTAATAAATTATAAACATATAGTGTGGCTAAATCAAAAAAAAATTTTGCTTGAACAAATAGCTCAGTTATTTATAAGAATATAGCCATTGAAAAAAAATCTACTTAACGTCTGTTAAACGTATTTAATTGTTTTCCAATTTCGATCTTAAACCTCTATCTCTTGAGAAATTAATTATCTACAATCGTAACTTTTTTTAATGTAAAATATTATTATTAAAATATTAGTTTTTTTTTCAGTTGCTGCGAATAACAATTTTAAACAAATGGTAGTTTTAACTAAAGAAGTCGGGTTGCCTTGGCAATATTGTATTAGATGGGAAATGTCGATATATTCAATTACTCGCATTAATACTTACCCATCAATAAATTAGAGTAAATTCTAATATTCTTACATATTATATGAGCAAGGCGTTGGACTAAAAAATCGTCAAAAAAGTATAAAATGTAGCAATTGAGAAGAGGAGTCGCTGAGACCTCGATGGCGAAATTGGTAACGCACCTTCCCGGTAAGAAAAGAGTTCCAGGTTCAAGTCCTGGTCGAGGTAGCATTTTTTTCAATTGCTGCGTATGACAATTTTCTACAAACAGTAGTTTTAACTGAAAAAGTCAAGTTGCCTTGGCAGTATCGTATGGGATGGAAAATGTCGATAACTTCAACTACTCGCAATAAAATGTAATGAGTTATATCAAAAAAATTACTTTTTAGAAAAATTATAGTAAGCAATTATTTTTTTATCATAAATAATTAATATTTTACAATCAAAAAAGTTACGATTGAAAATAATCAATTTCTCGAGAGACTGAGAGGTTTTGGATCCAAATTGGAAAACGACTATATAATTAGTTATTATCATAGTTAGTTATTATAGTTAGATATTATACTAACTATATAGTAAGTGAGTATTATGACCGGACTAGTTTAAAGTATGGTCTTTACTGTTTCATTTTAGTGTTATTCGTGGGTCTCTTAGGCTTCAGCTCGTGAGGTTTATTTGTTCTTCTAAGTCAAGTAAACAAAATTATCACAATAATATGGATGATTGCAATTAATGTTTAATTTTTAATTCTTTTTTGAAAAAAATTCAAAATAGTTATTCTCTTAGGTACAGTCCATTCAGATCACTTTAACAAGATTTTGATTTTAATTATATTACTGATAAATAACTTACATCCATCATTGACTACTATTACTGCTGCTTCGGAGTTCTTTAATGCTTCGAGCAGTAATTTCCATTGATTACTTGAGCTACACGAACGAGTTTGTGGCCTGTAAGATGTTGCGGTTTCTGCTTTCTCTGCTATCGCCAGAACCACTTTCAGCAGGCCTCTTTCGTTGTACCTCGCTCCTTAGCGTAGTCAGATATTATTAATACTCTCGAACTGCACTCGAGTTGCCTCTGCCACCACGTTATGCCTTACGTGTATAACGTACTCGCAAGTCGCAGGAGTCAAAAGTAGACCAAAACTTTAGAGGATAGGTGACAGACGTAAAAAAGAGCGATTTTTTCTCTTGCTGGTGAATTTTTATAGCGTCAGAGCAAGTAAAAGAGGCCTTTGGTTGAATTAGGTCAACCAATAAGCGATGTTCTTGCAAACTGCATTGACATCAAAACAATAGGCTTGCACGAGAATGTTACATGTTATGAGTTCATATATTAGGAAGTAACAATACAACAGTACCAATTGCATTTTTCTGACAAGTGCGATTGAGTTTTTTTGGGTCAGTGATGATAAAAGATCGCATCAGCAATAAAAGAACGCCAAATACAAGTTCAATTGTGAGAGTAAGTTTACAAATTTCTTAATTAATCCTTTTGGGGATTTTACAATCAACTTTGAATATAGTGAAATAATGTGTTGTATAATCATTCAACCTTAATGGAATCCACATAGTTACTATCTTTCCTTTTGTTACACATCGTATAAGATAATAAGCTTCAGTTTCAATCATATGTCTTAATCTTTTACAACCATCTACCTTATCACATGCTCCAGGAGCTTTATTGTCACGCCACAGAATTGCAGGCAAAAATGTGCAGGACAACATCAGACTAACAGACTGTTTAAGTCTTATCAGTTCCTGACTGGTATCGCGCATTGCTACATATTCTGCATGACAAGTAGACGTTACCACGTTATTACGCTTTCTTGTTTTCCAGGCAACACAGCTTGACTAGCATCAGAGTAGGCATCCATTCTGAGTTTAACACCTCTGTGTAGCAATCCTAAATTTCTTGCATGTTATGAATAACGAAACACTCTTTTGGCCATTTTCTAATCATCTTCTATGGGACAAAACTGATGTCTACTCCACACGTTCTCGGAATAGGAAATATCCGGTCGAATTGTGTTAGCCAAGTACAGTAAGCTGCCTACTGCTTTTTTGTTCGGCACATTTTTTCTGATTCTTGTTCTATCTCATTTTTTAGTACCTTCTGATTTTATTCTATCTCACGTTTATTGATTCAATACTTGGTTAGTCACCAGTGTCCTTTGAGATTTGGAGTCCTGGATTCCAAATCTTCCCAGCATCTTGTCGATATAGGCTGTTTAGGTCATCTTTTATGTCTCTTTTTACTTTAATGTCCAGAAACATAACAACTTTACCAAGGTTGGAATTTTTAAATTCATCCTGGAGAGCTATCTTCATTTCATTTAATTGTATCCTGCAGTTGCTAGCAATCATCACACCATCAACATACAAGATCAAAATAAAAAATCTTTTTTCTTTTCTCCATGATGAGAGACAAAGTTTACTGGTGTGAACTTACAATGCTATTTTCACAGCTGCTTCCCTGAAGTGCTTGTATTAAATGTTTTTGGGCTGATTTCAAACCTATAAAAAGCTTGTTCAGCTTACAAGCTTTATTTTTTGTTGATATATCTTTGTAAGCAGATCATCCAAAATCTTTATATAAATCTTCTCCTCGATTGCACCCTTTAAAAATTCAGTCTTTACATCGAGCTGGCAAGGCTCCAAGTTGTACTTATTAATGATCAAGATTACGGATTTCACTAGAGCTAAACCATACATTGGGGCATATGTTTTCTGCAGGTCATACTAATTTCTATCTTTGAAACTACGCATCGCCAATCTTGCTCAGAATTCCGCGTTTCCTTTTTTATTCATTTTTCTTATCAATACTTTTCTAGAGTCAACAATGTTTGGTTTGCCACCATTTGCATTTACAGTTGGTCTATTAACTATCGTCCATACCTGATATTTGTACATGAATGTTAACTCTTCGTCAATAACTATGAACCACTGCTTTAGTTTTGAAGTTGCAACAGCTTTTTATATAGTTTGCGGGATCCTTATTCAAGCCAGCAATCAAGGCATATGTTATTTCTTTCTCAACCTCTGCAATAACGTTTTTAACGCCATCCTTATGTTTAATCAATTTTTGAAATTCTGTTGTATCGATGACACCTGCAAAGTTCGTATTATTGATAGTAGTGGGTTTCGTTGCACTTTCTTGAGGAAACACTCATTCTTTTTGGTAGTCCTTACTTTCTTTTCACCACTTTTTCTCCATCTGTCTCCACAAAGTCTTTGGAACTATCTTTGCCAAATTTAATGAACCATTCATTTTATTTATATTTACTTGAGTGTCATCTCAGTTTGCTACTGTATATTTTCCATAAATTTCCTTAAACACTAGTCTTTTATAAAATCTCACATGTCGGGTTTCATAAAATTCCTTTTTCTCAGTTCTTAGAAATAAGTAGCGGGTAGTTGTGTAGCCAATCAGCACTAATCGTACTCTTATGGGCCAAGTTTAGGTCCATTATTTCTTTGGATTTTGAAAAACGCCATCCAAACAAACCTTTTAATTTGGGTTCTACGATTAATTCGCTCTGCTACGCCATTTTGCTGGGGAGTATCAGGACAAGACAGTTGAAGTTTAGCTCCATGTTGAAGAACTTCTACTGTTTCTCTTTCGGTAAACTCTGTACCTTGATTAGCACGTAAATAGCATACTTTGGCATCGAAACCCAAGAGGTTGCGCGTACTCTTTACAAAATCGTCCAGGGAACGTATTTCTCCACCTTTAGAATTTACAGGATATGCCATTGTTAATCTGGATTAGTCATCAGTGAATATCACTACAAACTTGTATCCCCTTGGATGAGTGACTGGGCTTACAGGACCCATGGTGTCAGCACGTACTATCTCAAACGGTCTGGTGGTCTTTTCTCTCCTTGTGCTAAACCGCAATCTTTTAATTTTAACAATCTGACCAGCTTCACAGTTTGCAATTTAGCTATCAAAAACAGCCTTGGCCAGGTCTTTGTCATCTGAAATTTCTTTTGAAGTGCCTTGAGATATTCTGCTGATACATGCCCACGTCTAACATGCTAAAGCATGACTCTGATGTTTTTTTCAAACATTTTATATTTCTCTGAGAACGGACTTTGAGCTTCCGGAATGTGATTAGGCAACAAATCCTTGCAAATACTAATTTTTCTATCATTCAAAGTTTTTTCAAACACGTTTCGCTGTGCAGTTTTCAAGTAACTATCTTTGGATACGTTACTTGAGACTATAGTATTTTTTTTCCAACATTGGTACCAGCTTGCTGACCCTTTTCTAATTTTTCTTAAGTTTGCTTAGTTACGTATTTGGGCTCTATGTAAGTGCAATCAGTCATTAGACTGTCTAAGATTTCTTTATATTTCTTTTTACTATGTACATTCTGGCCATCTTATACAAATTTTACTATCTAATGGGGACTTTGATACACGCCCAAAATAATAGTCTTGTTTGAATCTGGACCAAATATGTCTTTTTGTTTTCTAAATAAAATGTTATGCCACAATTAGCAAAATGTCAAAACGAGAGCAACACACCGGCTAGGGCCTCAGCACAAGGAACCCTATCTAATTTAATCTTTCTTATGTTTTCTACCCGAAGCACATCCTTCTTCCTTTACTTTTAAGTCCACGGAGGAGTAGCTGTTAGCACATTCAATACATTTTCTATCATGATTTTTGAAATCTTTAAAATATACTATAGATTTTGAAAAATTTCCGGTAGCACCTGAGTCTGCTACAAACTAAACAACCCTTTTTCTGCAACTATCAATCAAATTTTCCTCCACGCCCTTCAACAGCCGATTTTCAGGACCAGTTACATGTAGTAGAACCAAGAACTTCACTCTTATTCTTACTTTTCGCATCATTTTTGGCAGTCGACGGTTTTCTTATTGTGATCGTTTTTATTTTTTTCTGAGTATTTCTATGATTATCCTTACTATGATTCCGTTTTTATTATAACCTCTGCATGTTCTAAAATGCTCCTTCTCCTCGGACAGTCCCTTGAAATGTGCCCTCTGTCATTGCACTGAAAGCACAACGTGCTGACAGTGACTGCGTTTGCAGCAACTATTGCAGCACCACTACTTGCTCCACTACGACTCGTAGTGGCACTATGACGGAGTCATTTTTCTCTTTTTCCTCTGAGCCGAGAGGCGTCCTAAAGGGAAAAATTTATAAATACCTACTATAAGACTAATCGAGACCCAGGTTTGGTCCGTTATTTTGTTTTATGTATGAGAAATCGGAGAGAAGACTTAGCACCGAAGGAAATCCAAAGAATGTATAGTCCTAGTATATAAGTGTCTACCTGTGTAATTGCGTATTATACAATATTTATAATCACTGCGCCATTGTACTAGTCCAGTGTTGCTTCATCGATGAGGAGTGTATGTATACATACACATCTGTATTAAGCGTATGTACTATAAATTCCGTCACGTTGGAGTGTGTGTGAATAATATCCTGTCGGTAAGATTCAGAAGTATGTATGTAGATGTAGTACGATAATGCGCGAGATTTCTCTAATTGGTGGGCCTAGCACGTCACTTCTGTAGTAGCATCCACGCAAACTAGATCTCCCGAGTGACCCGCGATTTTCGATAGCTGAGAGAGAGAGAGAGAGAGAATCGGGAGAGAAAGAGAACAGAACAAAGAGAGCCAGCGACTACGATCAGCCAGCCGTACCCAACCTTGCGCCCGACGACCGAGGAAACATCACCGCCGTCACCAGTTGTCAACTGCGAGGTCAAGGTCACCAGCCGATCCAGTCGCTGAAGGCGAAAGTAAGATGGTAAACCCTGAGGTAAAGTAGCGTGTAGTGTTGTCGCAAGAAGTAGTGCGTGGGAGCGTGTGTGTGTGTGTATCGGCCACGTGTAGCCAGGGCGAGCCACGGGAGCCAGCCCCTGGGTCCGTGCATCGAAGAGATCGTTAGAGTGAGAGCGGGTGAGAGAGAAGCGTGATTGTCAAATACCGTGCCGTGGTATAGCGGCAGATAGCGCCGAGATTTTCCAAGCCTAGACACCCGCGTAATTGTGGTACCGAATAAAGTGATCTTAATAATCCGAGAAATCCGCCTTTCGTGTCGTTATTTGTATGCCATTTCCAGACGGCATTTTCTTTCAGGTCATGTGACTCGTTTCTCCTTAGAAGAGTAGCTTGCTTCCTGACGGGCTACCCCCAGCAGGACTTCCTCTAGGTTACAGTCTCCAGGAGCCGAGCTGGGTTTGGCGGAGCCACAAACGTCGTTAAGCGGTGGTATTTTCCGCGTTTCAGGTGCAGTGCCATTCGCGTCGTTTCCAGTGCAGCCATCGGTGAGAATTTAAGTGCCTTTGTGCATTGCTTCAGGACCGCCGTGTCCGTGACATCCTACGTGTCGCAGGATGAGGAAACGCAACGTTACAAAGTGTGGTTCCCCGAGTGAGGAATCAAACCCCGGTCCTCCACGCGACAGGCGGAGATACTAACCACCATACTAGGGGGCGAGGTTGCTAAGAGAGTGAGAGAGCGAGAATTAGTTTATTCGAGAGGAAGACGTTCGGGTCGGGGAAGAGAGCTGGGCGGGCGTGATCGCTTGAATCGCGGGTAAGTCGATGCATTCGAGATAACGGGAAACTGTAGCACTGCGCGAGAGAGTGTGTGTGTGGGTATTCGACGCGAAGCGTTGTCTGAGTCTCGGCAGTCAGCGAGAAGTCAACTGTCCGCTGCGGTAGGACATAATGTGTGTGCGTATTCAAAGCTAAGCGTTGTCTGAGTCTCGGCAGTCAGCGAGAGGTCGACTATCCGCTGCGGTAGGACGTAATGCGTGTGTGTATTCGAAGTGAAGTGTTTTCGGAGTGTCGGCAGTCGGCAAGGGGCCAGCTGACTGTTGCGGTAGGACTTCATAGAGTGTGGGTGTATGTAAGCGAGTTCGCCACGTTGTCTGAGATTCGACAGACCAGCTGGTGAGGCCGCCGGTAGGACCCTGTGAACAAAGAGAAGATGTGTAGTGCGTGTTCTCGTCGTCGAGTTGATACGAGAGGTAGCTCGGGATCGACGGCGTTGCGTGGTGACCAAGTGTTTCCATGATCAAACCGGGTCGTCGTAACCTCGGAATTAGCCGTTCTCTACGTCGCGTGTAGGAAACTTTGAGCGCGCGTGTGCATGTATGTGTGCGGGTGTGGGTGTATAAGTATAGGGATGAGTGTATAAATCTACAACTTGCGAATCAGTGCCAGAAATAGTGTCATTCTTGGGTAGTGTTCATTTATTGTAAATAAAATATAGAGTAGTCTAAATAGTTATTTACGTAACAAGTGCAGAAAAGACAATTTCCCGCACGAGTCGTGATTGACTCGCACGAGTGGCCGGAGTTGACGGGAACGAGTACCAGTTGAGCACACGAGTGCGTAGCACGAGTGTGATCGCAAGGTACGCGTTACCGTCACCGGCCACGAGTGCGAGTCTATCACACGAGTGCGGGAAATCGTCCCACACGAGTTGCGTACAAGTTTTTTCGCAATGTGTGAGGAAAATAGGTACAAAATAGGTATGAATTTTGATTACCAGTGTGTAGCAAAATTTTTTCCGGTGGGTGGCAAAACCATTTCCGTACACCTTTTCCGCACACTGTGCGTCAAAAACCTTTGCCGCACACTTTTTCCACACACTGTGCAACAAAAACCTTTGCCACACACCTTTTCAGCACACTGTGAGGAAAAACGTTTGCCGCACTCCTTTGTCGCACTCAATGTGGGAAAATCGATTTTCCACACTAATACCAGTGCGGAAAACACCCATTTTCACAACACTATTGCAAAATAGTAGTTTTCCTACGAGTTTGAAAAGTCTTTGTTTGCGAACCAAGAGGTTTGCGGCCCGAGCCGAAGGCGAGGTCCGTAACAAGGTTCGTAAAGGAGACTTTTTGAACGAGTATCGGAAAACTGCTTTTTTGCCCGAGGAAGTACCAGCCTCCCAAAACCCCCCGAGGGCGGAAAAATATATTCGTTTTAGTGCGAATATTCATATCCTGGTCACTTCCCTTGAGAACTGTTCGCCTCCCGACTAGTGCTCCCGAAAGTGGCATTCAAAGTAGCACGAAATTTAAAGTGGCTATGTGGAGCAGAACGCAAAAACCCTCGTAACTCGACAGAATTTCTAGCAAAGTAAATAAATGAACCCCAAGCTATTAAACCCAATAACCCACTGCTATTTAACTTAGAAACCCGGAACCCCTAAGGACCACTATAAAATTTCATGCTTTAAATAATAACAAAAGTACTAACCACCACACAACCTAAAGTACTTACTGGCCGCTTTGTTGATTAATAAAATAATTAAAATACCACAAGCGCCAATCACCACACAACTTGGGGCGCTTACTGGCTACTTAGTTAAAAAAATAATATAAATAAAATAACACAAGTGCCAATCACCACATAATCCAGTGCGCTTACACGGAAGATTGTTGTTACCAGAATAAGCTATACCAAAAGTGATGAGCATAGAAAAATAACGTACAGGTCTTGAGATTTCTGCAACTGGTACAGGATTTTTCTGTACCATGGATAGTCTATTAAATTTGTATACTGCGCATGGCTTTCTACTGTACCGTCTACCGCGCATAGTACGTGCGCTTATAATATACAGTGGAGATATGTATGTATATATATATGTGAATACTTGCATACATGTATGGGATTGTCATTGTTATTTTGGCTCAATATGTAAATTGTTCTTTGCGAGTGAAAACCAATTATTATACGCAACAGGAAAGTGACTACAAGTGCCTACTGCACTTATCATTACATCTTGTTAGATTCGTATCAATGTATTGAACTTTATATTGTGTTGTGGTGGATATACTGAAATCCTAACCTCTTGAACTTTTACAGCTACGTATATATATATACTGACATTCTATATGCTTCCACTGGCCGACTAACTTTCTGTACTGGTACAGGAAAAACCCGTACCACGTATCGGATTTTGACGTACTAAGTATAAGGTTTATCTATACTCACTAAGGTACTTTAAAGTATACTACGGTACCAAATATACCTGTACCAGTACACATTTTTCTTGTACAGAGTATCGAAAATACTTGTACTAACATGTAGTACCTGTTTTTCTGGTAAAAACAATCTTCCGTGTACTGGACACTTTATTAACTAATAAAATATAACACAAGCGCCAATCACCACACAACCCAGGGCGCTTACTGGCCGCTTTGTTAATTTATAAAATAATTAGAATAACACAAGCGCCGATCACCACACAACCTGGGGCACTTACTGGAAACTTTATTAACTAATAAAATAATTGAAATAACACAAGAGCCACTCACCACATAACCCGGTGCGCTTACTGAACACTTTATTTACTAATAAAATAAATAAAACAACACAAGCGCCAATCACCACACAACCCAGGGCACTTACTGAACACTTTATTAACTAATGCAATTAGTAAAATAACACAAGAGCCAATCACCACACAATCCGGGGCGCTTACTGGCCGCATGTTGATTTATAAAATAATTAGAATAATACAAGCACCGATCACCACACAACCTGGGGCACTTACTGGAAAATTTATTAACTAAAAAAATAAATGAAATAACACAAGAGCCACTCACCATATAACCCGGTGCTCTTATTGAACACTTTATTAGCTAATAAAATAAACAAAATAACAAGAGCCGATCACCACATAACCCGGGGCGCTTACTGGCCGCTTTGTTAATTAATGAAATAATTAAAATAACACAAGAGCCAATCACTACACATCTCGAGGCGCCTACTGGTAACTTTATAATTTAATAAAGATTCAAATAACAACAAAAGAACTTACTACTTAGCAACTTACGGCACTTGCAGGTCAATTTCTGAATCAGGTAAGCTATAAATAACAATTTTAACACTCTTGGTTAAATGTAAATAGCGCACACATCATGACATAATGCTTTCTAATTTAATAAAGTAGCATGTCAGTGCCTGGGTTTCCTGATAATTAGCACTTATGTTATTTTTTAATTTTGTATAAGTTAATAAAGTGTCCAGTAAGCGAACCAAGTTGTGTGGTGATTGGTTCTTGTATTATTTTATTTATTTTATTAATTGACAAAGTGGTCAGTAAGCGCCCCAAGTGATGTGGGGCATCGCTCTTGTGTTATTTTGTTTATTTTATTAGTTAATAAAGTGTCCAGTAAGCACCCTGAGTTGTGTGGTGATTGGCGCTTGTCGTATTTTATCAATTTTGTTAGTTAATAAAGTGTCAAGTAAGCGACCTGGGTAATGTGGTGATTGGCTCTTGTGTTATTTTGTTTATTTTATTAGTTAATAAAGTGTCAAGTAAGCACCCCGGGTAGTGTGGTGACTGGCTCTTGTGTTATTTTATTTATTTTATAAATCAACAAAGAGGCCAGTAGGCACCCAGAGTTGTGTGGTGATTAGCGCTTGTGGTATTTTAATTAGTTTATCATTTAACTAAGTGGCCAGTAAGCGCCCCAAGTTGTGTGGTGATTAGCGCTTGTGTTATTTTAATTATTTTATAAATTAACAAAGGAACTAGTAAGCGCCCCAGGTTTCCTGGTGATTGACGCTTGTGCTATTTTGTTTATTTTATTATTTAACAAAGTGGCCAGTAAGCGCCCCGGGTTCTGTGGTGATTGGCACTTGTATTATTCTAATTATTTTATTCATTAACATAGTGTCTAGTAGGCGTTCCAGGTCGCTGGGTTAAATAGCATTGGGTTATTGGGTTTACTAGCTTGGGGTTTAATTTATTATGTTGGAAATTCTGTCGAGTTATGTGGGTTTTTGCGTTATGCTCCATATAGCCAATTTGAATTTTGCGCTACT
>NW_019379502.1:1318246-1363227 GCF_000648655.2 Copidosoma floridanum | reverse complement strand
TTAATAATTATTCATTTAACAAAGTGGCCAGTAAGCGCCCTGGGTCATTAGGTGAAAGGCGCTTGTGTTATTAATAATTATTTATTCAACAGAGTGGCCAGTAAGCGCCCCGGGTTATTCGGTAATTGGTGATTGTGTTATTTATTATTAATTATTTATTTAACATGGAGGCAAATAAGCACTCTGGTTGATCAGGTAATAGGCGCTCGTGTTATTTATTTATCATTATCTATTTAAAAGAGTGTCCAGTTAGCGCCCCTGGTCTTTAGATGATAGGCGATTGTGTTATTAATAATTGTTTTTTTTAAAATTGGCCAGTAAGCGCCTGGGGTCAGTAGGTGATAAGTGCTTGTGTTATTAATTATTATTCATTTTACAAGGTAGCCAGTAAGCACCCTGGGTCATTTGGTGATAGGAGCTTGTGTTCTTAATAATTATTTATTTAACAGAGTGGCCAGTAAGCGCCCCGGGTTATTAGGTGAAAGGCGCTTGTGTTATTAGTAAATATACATTTAACAAAGTGGCTAGTGAGCACCCTAGGTTATTAGGTGGAAGGCGCTTGTGTTATGCATAATTATTGATTCAACATAGTAGCTAGTAAGGGCCACTGGTCATTAGGTGATAGGCGCTTGTGTTATTAATAATTATTCATTTAACAAAGTGGTCAGTAAGCGCCCCAAGTGATGTGGGGCATCGCTCTTGTGTTATTTTGTTTATTTTATTAATTAACAAAGTGGTCAGTAAGCGCCCCAAGTGATGTGGGGCATCGCTCTTGTGTTATTTTGTTTATTTTATTAATTAACAAAGTAGTCAGTAAGCGCTCCAAGTGATGTGGGGCATCGCTCTTGTGTTATTTTGTTTATTTTATTAGTTAATAAAGTGTCCAGTAAGCGCCCTGAGTTGTGTGGTGATTGGCGCTTGTCGTATTTTATCAATTTTGTTAGTTAATAAAGTGGCCAGTAAGTGACCCAGGTACTGTGGAGCATCGCTCTTGTGTTGTTTTGTTTATTTTATTAGTTAATAAAGTGTCAAGTAAGCGCCCCAGGTAGTGTGGTGATTGGCTCTTGTGTTATTTTATTTATTTTATAAATCAACAAAGAGGCCAGTAGGCACCCTGAGTTGTGTGGTGATTAGCGCTTGTGGTATTTTAATTAGTTTATCATTTAACTAAGTGGCCAGTAAGCGCCCCAAGTTGTGTGGTGATTAGCGCTTGTGTTATTTTAATTATTTTATAAATTAACAAAGGAACTAGTAAGCGCCCCAGGTTTCCTGGTGATTGACGCTTGTGCTATTTTGTTTATTTTATTATTTAACAAAGTGGCCAGTAAGCGCCCCGGGTTCTGTGGTGATTGGCACTTGTATTATTCTAATTATTTTATTCATTAACATAGTGTCTAGTAGGCGTTCCAGGTCGCTGGGTTAAATAGCATTGGGTTATTGGGTTTACTAGCTTGGGGTTTAATTTATTATGTTGGAAATTCTGTCGAGTTATGTGGGTTTTTGCGTTATGCTCCATATAGCCAATTTGAATTTTGCGCTACTCTAGATGCCACTTTCGCGAGCACTGCTCCCGACGGACAGTCCGCGACGATGCCTCCTCTAAGTAAGGAGTCTACATCGGGGGAGCAGAGCTAAGCCAAGCCAAGGCGTTCGAGAGAGTATTGGGTCGCAGAGTTTTGTTGTTTTAGGTGTCGTATGTTATCGGAGGTGTTTGAGTGCGTTGTATCAGGACGGCTTTGCGTCGACGAGAAAACGTCGATTCGGGGTTGAAAATACAACGTTACAGCACCTGCTGTTGGTCTTGGGAGCGACTTCGTCACCTTCTGCTTTAAATTATATTACCGTAAATATTTATGTAAAAAACTATTTTCACTATCAAATAATCTGTTAAAATCTGCAATTTTTAAATCAGGGATGCCGTTTATAATCACGTAGTAAAAATTTGTCATCTTCCAGGAATACATGCATTTTGCTTACTACTTTTAAACTCCCTGTTTAATTCGTCAAACTGTTTGCACAAAATAGTGGCAGTTTGTCTTTGTGAATCAAATCTTATGGAGTGAACTGAAGTTTGTTTCGTATTAGATAAGCATTTGCTTCTAAGTCACTTCTTTAAATTTTTTAGATCTTCTGTACCATCACTGGAGAATCACTAATATGTTACACTTTGTTCTGATATTTGAAGAAAATTCTACTTAATATCAGATTAAACGCCTATTCTTTGTCCTATTCTGTATTTTCTTGTAGGACATTCCGGCTAGCTTTTATCTTTGGACCGATGGTATACAGAAATTTTTTTTTTTTTTAATTCTGATTGGGGTTGTCGCAGTAATGATTCTATCAGTATTTAATTTGGAAGGGAATAATGAAAGCCACCCGTACTGTCTTTATAAACAACGCCAATCCTTAGGCTATCTAAAAGGTTACTTGAATCACGATTGACAAAAAAAGAATAATTACTTGCATTGGAAGCCAAATTCAGTAGTGTCTTCCTATTTTTGAATGTGGGTGCGGATGTAGAGATTTATATTTACCTCAAATAGGTTGCTCTCTGTCAATCGTCGTATGAAAGTCTACAGTGACTTTTGCTGATTAGCAAAGAGCTGATCCAGCTCCGCTCACATTTTTGTTCGCAGTTCCGACACAAGATCCGTCCTAAACTGCCAACGATGCAAAGCCTGGCATTCCTCAGCTCATTTGATTTTAACCACCTGACTCTGAAACCTCATTGATAGCCAGGAATAGCTCCTAATCTTTTTACGTTCTACATGATGATTTAGACCATAATATCTTTGTTAGTGTACTCGAGAACATTTAAAATGTTGGTTTAATTTAATTTTTTGTTTTTATACATCATTCGTTTCTTTAATTCTATATTCAAATCTTCGTTGACGCGCATTACATGTTTCTGTAAATCTCCTATTATTTTTAACTTTTGGATTATTTAACCTATAATCTTTTCTTATTTTATCCATCGCTATCATGCTATCTAAAGAACCTTTAATCAGACTGCGCTGCTTATGTTTTAGTACAATACAAATTTTATCACTGTATTTTTCTATCAGATTTTAAATATCTTCCTTACCTTGATCATTATCTGTATCTCCTCTAAAAATAATCCAAACAGAGTTATTATTTTCAAGCAACCAGCTACACACAAGCTTGGTAGTGACGCATCGAAACATGATCAGGGGCACACACACGAACACAATGGATGCGCACCACTCATGGAATGAGGTACGGCAGATGACTCAAACATGCGAAAGCAACATGTCAGAAGCCATCCACCATAGCAGCACAATTTCCAGGCAGTTTGACACATACATAAAATAACCGGCACAATATAAGAAATATCAGCTAAATTCGCCACCTCTTTATTTTTAATTGAAAATAGGGCGATCTTATTACTGCGGGTCACAAGCACCTCATTGAAATTTTCCATGCTATCTTGTAATTTTTGAAGTGGTTCTAATAGCATATTAATAGCGTTATTAACTATAATTTATCCTATTAGTTACATCAATGTCTACACGTATTATTAGGTTCAGAAAATTTAAATAATAATAAGTTGGTTTGGGTCGGTAAAAAGTCTCAAGTTCAAGCGTGAAAATTCTAAGCAAAAGGATTGAGGCCACATTGTGTAGGGGCTTCAAAAAAAATGACTCCATGGATCATCAGCTACGTAGCCTACTCAAAAGAATACAGATGCATGGCCTAACCAAACACGAGCCATGACCACAACTCAAACCCCTTTCTCTACTTTAAAGCGTCTTCCTCGGCGGCCACTAGGCATTGGTAATTGCAAAAGAAATTTTGAAGAATTCTATTTGTCCAAAAATGCGAGCCCATTCCACGCGAGAAAAGCACGGGTGTTCAGTTTAAAGTGAACTTACGCTTAAATGTACCTTAAAATTTAGTGTTTTTCTACTTGCTATGCGTAATCTAGGATATTTAAATGACTGTTATTTATTCGAATTTACTTTCTTATCTTTCATATATTACGTAACTTGGATTAAAACAATACTCTAGAGACTGTGATACATTTATACATTTATACTTTAAAGGAGATTTATCCGTCATAATCCATCCAAAGGTTGTTATCTGCAGAAACTAAATGTACTCTTATCTAATCTAATATCACTTACATTCGCACGAAAGCATATATATATACACGTAATCTGCGTAGCTTAGTCGGGCTTAGCTGACAACGGAATCGGCCTTTCCACGAACATTTCGGTAGCAGAGCGCGAGATTACTTGGAACAAAAAAAGCTGCGAGTACAAGCAGATTGTTATCCACGTCGAGGATTCGCCAAGTCGGGCCAGTTTATCAAGCTCGAACAGAACAACATTTGCGAAAAGCTATAGACAATCGCCTCGACCAGTCACGCGCTAACTGGAATGAGATCCTGCATAATCACTTTCGTATTCTGGCGCTGTGTACTGGAGACACAGTGGAGCTCGAGTACTTCAAGTCAGATTGCTATGGCCTTGCGGAAGAAGGTTACTTGGAATCAACTTCAGGTATGTCTATAGAGCTACAAAAGCTACATCCACAGCCAGTGCCGCAACCTTTTCCAATTGCTGTTCTTGTAGTGCCGAGAAGTTTGCCTACAGTACCTGCGTCTAGATTTTCAGGAAACTTTTGTGACTGTTTAGAATTTAAGGACTTGTTTTCGGCCATTGTGTTACACGAGTCTTCCATATACAATGTTGAAAAATTGCAACAGCTGAAATCTCACGTACAGGGTAAGGCTACCCAGATGCTGCAAACCGTGCAAAAAATCGATGTCAATTTCGAGGTCGCATGGAGGATTTACGCATACTACATGCCAGGACGAACACTTCTTCCTGCGCTGCGTCGAATTCAAGACTAAAGGACGGCAAGAACGTAAACAGGTTGGTGAAGCAAAGGGCCTTTGCTACAATTGCCTAGGGGCGCACAAGCTCAGCAACTTCAAATCACTCAAGCGTTGCCAAACTTGTAAAGGTAATCATAATTAAGTGCTGCATGAAATCTTTTAACAACAACGAACCTCACAACTTTATCTTGGCCTGCAGTCCTAGCTAAGGGTAATCGTTTATCCTTTATGCTGCAACTGGAGTGCATCTTCAGGTAATACTACACTTTTACCTACTGCTCTGGTAAGAACACAAGGTCCTGATGGACGTACGCACGTAGCACGTGCTATGCTTGATAATAATTGCTTACAGCAATCTTTGGTTGCAAAAAGCTTGTTTTAAAAGCTTGACCTGTCATACTTAGCAATAAACTACGAGATTACTGATATCGGCGGCGCCAAGAGGCCTTCAGTACATGGACAAGCTCGACTTACTATTGCATCTATTATCAGCGAGAATGCTACGCTCGTTTTCGATGCACTGATTCTCTCGCTCATCAGTAATTATAGAACCGAAGTGCACAAGCTGTTAAGCAACTGCAGATACCTGCAAGGTTTAAATTTGGCTGATGACTTTTGGTTGAGCCCGTCAGCAATCAATATGCTGCTGGGTGCTGACGTACTTCCTCGGATATTACAAGAAGTAATCATCGGTATGCCAGGGACACCTATGGCACAGTGTACCACGTTTTGCTGGACGCTCTCTGGTCCATTGCATGTTTAAACGGTAATGTCATCATCGCAAGAATAAATGTTAGTGTTGTGAAATTGTACAACAAGCAAGTTTTATAGTGACTCATGTACTATGTATTCTGATTTCGCCTTGGTTGATCATAATAGGCGGGTGGTATGTTCAGTATAAAGTGAACTTATGCAAAAATGTGCCTTAAAATTGATTGTTTTTCTAATTGCTATGCCAGATTACTGGGATATTTAAATGACTATTATTTATTTACATTTACTTGCTTATCTTTCATACATTATGTGACTTGAATTAGAACAATACTCTAGGAGCGGGATAGAATTAGCAGAAAAGCATGATTAATTTTGGGAAATTGCTATTAGCGCGAAAAAAATTATGGTGGTAGTTATTCAGTTTCTGAGCAAATCTAAATAGCCGTAGACTCCAAATCGTGTCAGCTAACGGCCCAAAAAAAAATGGTAAATGTGGTCAAAAATAGTTTTTCGTGTCTAGAAAACAACTAGAGAGTCGGACAAAATAATTGTACTGTTAAAAAAGATGCACAATTTTAAAACGAAGAAAATGAGCTCTAGGGAAATAAAATTGGGCCAGCCATTTATTCGCACTTTGCCAAAAACTTCTTTTAGACCGCTTTTTTAAGAATCTATAACTCACGTTCATTTGAATATTAAGACTTGAAAATTAAATACAAGGTAGATCTTGTGCCCCTTAACATCCACGCTAAATGTCAGAGAGATCGGTTGTAAACTTTTTGCAAACCACTGCAAGAAGCAAAAAATGGTCCCTCTGCAAAAAGTTGGACGTGGCTGGTTTTTCAACATATAGCCATTTTTCAAACAGCATTTGTACTGTTTGAGAGTTATTCTATAACCTACTAAGACGTCGTTCCGTTCAACATTCCGGAAGTACGCGAAAAATCGATGTCAAAAACCGCCTATTTTCCATAGATGCGGCAGCACGGCAAGCCGCCGCCGTAGGCCATATGACCTCTCCACATCATAGCTCCAGAGTTTGCGAGCGGCTCGCCACGCCGCCGCATCCACGGAAAATAGCTCCTTTTTGACATCGATTTTTAGCGTACTTCCAGAATGTCGAACGGAACGACGTTTTGGTAGTTTATAGAATAACTCTCTTCAATTACAATGCCACGCCATGCCGTTTGGAAAATGGCAATATGTTGAAAAACTAGCCACGTCAAACTTTTTTGCGCAGAGACCATTTTTTGCTTCTTGCAGCGGTTTGCAAAAAGTTTACAACCGATCTTCTTGAAATTTAATGTAGATGTTAGGGAGCACAAGATCTACCTTGTATTTCATTTTCAAGTCTTAATATTCAAATGAACGTGAGTTAAAGATTTTTTTAAAAACGGTGTAAAAGAGCACTTTTTGGCAAATTGCGAAAAAACGGCAAAGCCAATTTTATTCTTATGAAGCTTATTTTCTTTGTCTTGAAATTGCACATCTTTTTCAATAGCACAACTTTTCGTGTGACTCTCCAGTTTTTTTTCTAGACGCGAAAAACCATTTTTGACCACATTTACCATTTTTTGGGCCGTTAGCTGACACAATTTGGAGTCTACGGCTATTTAGATTTGCTCAGAAACCGAATAACTAGAACCATGATTTTTTTCGCACTAATATCAACTTAATTATTAAAAAAGCTAATTCTATTCTAGTATAGACTGTGATACATTTGTACATTTATACATTTATACTTTAAAGAAAATTTTTTCTTCATAATCTATTCAAAGGCTGTATTTATACACTATCGCTGTAATGTTTCACGAATTCTAACTAACACCACCTCTACTATCATCGGTTTCGTTTAAGATATGAAAGGCACGCACTATAAACACGACACTTAAAAAATCTACCTATTTAGTTAACAGTATACAATACTCTATGAGTAGCATCAAAATTACTCACTTAAATCTTTCTCTTTATCTTTTACAATCTTTCTGATCGCACCATTTTTCTTCTCCGAGGCCTACTACGTCCTATTGACAGGCGCAGTAGCCCTGGCTACCGCTACCTTGACTACCTTATCTCTGGACTCTTGGAAGGTGCCCTCGTCATCACGACTTTGGGTCTTCTTGGGGTTTTCAGACTCATTCTCAGCAACAATCTTCAGTTTGTTTTTTTGTTTCAGCTGCAAAATTTTTACGAAAAAAAAGACACAATACAGAGAACAAAGAATCAGAGCACAATCGAAAAAAAAAGGAAAGAAAGTCGAGAACACAATCGCGCCAGAAAACCATGGCAGAGGCAAATCAGGAAAAAAAAATCTCACACGTACACACTTAAATCGGCGGACAAAACCCATTACCTATTGGCATTATGTGTGGATATTGTTAAAGTAACAAATACTTAATTAAACCACACCAAATTTTAGCAAGATCAGATGGACAGTTTTTGAAAACCGCAGCTTAATACAAAACAAGGTACTTTGGTAAAACGGACAAAAAAAGTTGTCGTTAGATGCAATTTTTTGTAGCATCATATTTTTTAATATTTACTTTACAACTTACTAAGGTATGAAATTTTTTTGCAGTGTGGTCGTTGCTTAAAAATGATAAACCGCACGGGTATTTTTTGCGTATGGCAGTACAGCGCGTGAGGAGAAATATGCTAACGTAGCCGCCAAAATATTCGCTTCGTGCAGCAGTTTGAAACAACCCCGAACAGAAATTGTAAGTAGGCGATCAGTAGGGCCTACTTAGGCTGCCTCTCTTGCCAACTGAGGTCCTACATTGGCCGTGTCAGGTGGCGTTTGGTAGGCCCTAAGTAGGCTGCCTCCATTGACGTAACATAAGCACGTTTCAATCGATAAATATAGATATGTACATATGAGAATACAAATTGTAATTTAATTAAACAAAAGTCATGCTCCATTTCAAACGAATCATACTTGATTTTCACGAAAATTTTCTGTTACGGCATTATTGATCACGTATAGTGACAAAAATAAAATATAAGATAAATAGAAATTTTATATAAATGAAGATGTAAATGTAACATTAAAAATATCTCTTATTCACAATTGATATCAAGTTTACAATATGAACATGTGATTTGTGATTTGTGAGTTAATTCTGAGGAACTATTAAATAATAACCAAGTAATGAATACAAATTCAGTACTTTGAGAAACTTTGTTTAGTTGACCACAAATTTAATGTCGATTGATTTTGTCAGTCTCATATGTATAAGAATACTCATTATTTGAATAGGACTTGATGGAAAACACTCGTAACTTGTGTACCTATGTATAATTTTACGCTACAGTTTACACTGCAGCTGTAGCTAATACAACTCTATATACGATTCGAGAGGTAATATGAAGGTAGGTTATGTAGGCTGCCTAATGAGTACCTCACGCACGCCCCCTGACGCGCCTACGAGTGCCCTCAGTAGGCTGCCTAAGTAGGGCCTCATAAACTAGAGAGGCAACCGACTTTTATTTCTGTTCGGGACGCTACCTGCAGGGGAAAAGTTATCGATGCTAACTAACAAAAATACACAGAATCTTATGTGCAATGATCTTTTACAAGCGTTTATTTTAACAGTATATTTCATAACTGACGTAATTTTTTTGGGTATACTTCTCAGCCAAAAAATACTGATTTAATAGTACCTTAATAAAAAAAACATTTTTCTCCTGTTATGGTTGTATTTTGTCAATAAGTATTGCGATTTTCCTTAAATATCAATTTATTTTTTGAAGTACTTGTAAATCAGCACGTTAAAAAGTAATATTTATTATGCTCACTCATACATTATACCCATCTTATACTAAAAATTGAATTTTTTTACATGCAATTAAGAATTAAAAGTATTATTTGCTAGGAATATGCTACTTGGAACTGAAAAAACTCATTTTAGTTGTTGAATATTTATTATTATTGAAATAAACACTTGTAATCTATCATTGTCTATCTGATGCTGTGTATTCTTGTTAGCTAGCATCGACATCTTTTTTTCTGCAGATGGCGTTGTTTCAAACTGCTGCATGAAGTGAACAGGCCACGTCCACTTTCCAAAGCTCGGTTGCAGTGTTACCAAGCGAGTACGTTCAAACTGCAAACGCTCTTAAAAATAGCGATATCTTGAGAACGAATAACCAACTCCCACACTGCGAAAAAATTCGATACTTTGGTAAGTTCTAGAGTAAGTATTGAACAATATGATCCCACAATAAATTGCATCCAACTTTTGTGACATGGCAAAATGTGCTCCGCAATTTTTGCAGGTCACTGTCGATGCAGCTGCTCTGAAACTGATGAGTGTGCGTAAGAAGATCTACTTTTTTGCAACTTCTGGGTTATTTTTTAGCAGCACCGAGGGGAAGCAGAAAAGTGATGAATACACAGGCGAGAAGAAGAATAGAGTGTACGGGTGAATGAGATAAAATGTGAGTGTCGATGCGTTGACACGTATGAGAAATGCCAACAGACAAGGTAGGGATCCGATAAATAGTTTAAAGTTCAGAAGGTAACCGGCTATTTCGAATATATGTTTGATGTGAATAATACCTGTCCAAAAAAATCTATATGTAACGAACGTCTTGAAGGGACATTTACTGGCATATAATACTACCCTATTGAATAAAGCGGTACTGCAGGATAGTTTTTCTTAATTTTTTACATACCATTATATTTAGGGTATTCAATATGGACTAGGAATAAGTGTGTCAGCCTATGTGACAAACGTGACCGTAACGTTAGAGCTGTAATAAGCGTAAGCAGTAGAAAGTTGTTTTGAAATCATGAGAAGATTCGATGAAAGCGCACATTCTTGCCCGGGCCTGCCTATGTATTGTTAATATTATATTGTGATGTAATATACATTGTTAATAACCATTAACTTATTAAATATTAAAATAATTGAAACTACACCCAATCAACGTGGATATACTTTGTAACGGGCGATTAATATCTGAAGGCCGTTTAAGCTCACCTACACTGCGCGAGGAAGAAAGGCCGAAGAGAGAGAGAGGGAGAGAGAGGGGTGTTATAATGTGTACGAGAGAGAATTAAATTGAATTGAATTCTTTATTTAAGTGGGCTAAGGACTCAGCAAGACATACTCGAGTTCCTGTATAGCCTAAGCAATGTACAAAAAGGTAATTACAGTAAATTGTTTACAGAAGTAATATTTAGGGCGAAAACAGTGCCCAAGTTGTAATAACACGTATAATAAAAATTATAAAATTAATAATTATGATACAAAAATAAGAAAAGGGACAATATTAAATAATACTAGCATTAACTAAAACCAAATAACTCAGAGAGAGAGAGAGAGAGAAAAGAGAGATAAGCGTCTTGCGATGCGTATTAGCGTGGGACGCTCTGGGCCATTAGGCCAGAAGAGATTATTTATAGGTAGGGACATAAGTGCGTCTCTTGCCCGAAAAGCACACCAAGTAGCCACGGGACAGCCTCGCCCAGCGTTGGGTTTAGAAAATTCCCGCAGTGAATATTACGGTCAGTAACATAAAAGTTACTGTCACTAACATACCAATCTATAGAGTTTTAGAGAAGCGAATAGGCAGAGAAGGAGGGAGCATTCCAGAGGTTCTCACCGGTGCTCCCAAATGTGACTGGCAAACGTGTGAAACATAACGCAAGCGCCAATCACCACATTACCCGGGACACTTACTGGTCACTTTAATTATTAGTAATGAATAAAAAAATTAGGCAAGCTCCAATCCCCGCAAAACCCGGGACGCTTACTGGTCACTTACTNCTGGCCGCTTTGTTAATTGATATGATAAATATAATAACACAAGCGCCAATCCCCTCACAACCTAGGACGTTTACTGGCCGCTTTGTTTATTAATATGATAAAAAAAATAACAAAAGCGCCAATCACCACACAAGACGGAGCTTACTGATCGCTTTATTAATTAATTTAATAAATAGAATAACGCAAGCGCCAAACACCACACAACCCAGGGCGCTTACTGGTCGCTTAGATTATTTCTAATAAATAAAATAATAACGCAAGCGCCTATCCCTACACAACCAGGGCGGCTTACTGGTCGCTTTATTTATTTATGATGGATAAAATAATAACGCGAGTGTCTATCCCCACACAACCCAGGGGACTTACTACTGGCTGCTTTAATTATTGATGAGATAAATATAATAACGCAAGCACTAATCACCACACAACCCAGGACGCTTACTGGTCGGTTTAGTTATTAGTAAAATAATTATAATAACGCAAGCACCAAACACCACACAACTCAGGGCGCTTACTGGTCGCTTTGATTATTTATGATAAATAAAATAACGCAAGCACCAATCCCCACATCTGGGGCATTAGTTGACTACTTCAGTTATTAGTAAAATAAAAATAATAACGCAAGCGCCAATCACCAGATAATCTAGGGCCCTCACTGGTCACTTTAATTGTTTAAAATGCCTAGAATAATGCAAGCGCCAATTCATACACAACTTGCGGCGTTTACTGGTCACTTTACTTATTTTAATGATTAAAATAATAACGCCAGCGCTCATCACTACACGTTCCGGGGCACTTGCATTATTACATTTATCATAACTAATTAAAGCGACCAGTAAGCGTCCCAGGTTGTGTGGGGATTGGCGCTTGTCTTATTATTTTATTGAATACAAAAAAATAAATAGACCAGTAAGCGCCCTAGGTTGTATGAGTATTGTCGCTTGCCTCATTACTTTATTTATTGTTAAATAAGTAAGCGACCAGTAAGCGCCCCGGGTTGTGCGGGAATTAGCGCTTATCTTATTATTATATTTATTATAAATAATTAAAGCGACCAGTAAGTGTCCTGGGTTATGTGGTGATTGGCGCTTCTGTTATTTCTCACACGCTTGCCAGTCACATTTGGCAGCACCGGTGAGAACCTCTGTTATGCCCCCTCCTTCTCTGCCTATTCGTTTCTCCAACACTCTATAGATTGCTATAATAGTGACAGTAACTTTTATGTTACTGACCGTAATTTTCACTGCGGGAATCCTCTTAACTCAACGCTGAGCCTCGCCATCGCCTCGTCAGCGCGTGCCACTTTACGCCTACGAACAAGCGACTTGCCAGCAAGATATCAGGCCGAGAATTCCTGTTTAGAGATCATCTGCTTGCTCAACAAGCGTAAACACGAGGCTACGAGAACTAGGTAAGAGCAGTGCATGCATGAAAATCATGATAGCAGCACAATATCTCTGTGCCCAGTCAAATTGCGTGCCGTTTGCTCCGAGAGGAATGCCTTCCCCAGCCGTACGTGCGTTGCTGTTAATGCCATCGAGCGAATAACACACACCTATACACACAGATGCTTTGGTACTAAGGCAATTAATATAGTTTCTGTTTTTATGATCACTTAATGTTTGTGTCTTGCTTTGCGTGAGCCTTTCTCTGCACAAAGCCCTTCCGGCTACTCTTTATTTACAGGCTTCATTTAGAGATCGTGACGTTCAAAAGTGAGTTGTAAGCCGAGTATCGGCCTTATCCTGCGGGCTCGCGCGTAAACACCAACGCGCGAGCATCTTCAGTTAAGGCAGAGCTGAGCTGGCCCCTCAGCAAGCAGACGAGAGCAAGGGAAAGCGGACTTGTTATCCACCTTGTAATGTGATTGTGTCTCCGAGAGTACTCGGGAAGCACAGTCCTGGTCAGAGTACTCCTCGCGTTAATTAGTGGTTTTCAGAGCCGTAAGCGAGTATAGACACCCCGTTACAGCTTATTCCCACGATAAATGCACTACCTTGGTACACAATATTGTTTCATAGAAGGTTTTAGATAAAATTAATAGATTTTTGGCTTCTTCGTCCATTGCACCCAACAAAAGAATAGTGCAGTTCACGGCTGAGATGGGTGAGTATAATACACTACGTCATTTATTCAAAAAACAACGTGTCATTTATGTGTATCATAAATGTAATTTATACTGTGGATTATTTCACGGTACGTCATTATTATAATTAAGTTTTATTACATTAATGACTTATTACATTAATCAATTAATTGATTTTAGGTTAGACCAAGTTACTCTGTACCTACTAGGGCTAATTTAATTCGAAAAAAACAAAATAACATAAGCATTTACATAGATGAAATTCATAAAAAAAAATTTATCAAACATTAATCAGACCTATGTAAACGTGCAGTGGGTATGTATAGTACATGTGTTATCATATCAAAGGTCTGTTATCAGAAAAAGATAGGCATTTCGGGGGAGGCCTTTTACAAATGGTAAAATTAGGGGTCATGGTGTAATAATTGATCATATAATATCGAATTATTTTAACTAGAGATTAAAATTAAATTTTTATTCACTATACATACCGAACTTTTTAGGGTGGAAGAAAGAGTGAAACTGTACTGAAGTTGTAAACTAGCAAACGCTTGAGGCATGGTGAGCTCATAGAGATAAAAGAATAGTGTGCACCAAACCCGCATGACCCTGTACTAAGCTGTGTCCAACCGTCCCACGGTACGAAAGAGACCGGTGCATCATTACCATACGGACCCTGTACTAAGCTGTATCCCACGGTGCGAAAGAGACCGGTGCATAATTACCATAGGGACCCTGTGGTAAGTGTGCAGCGTTCTCACTCACGCCAATGAAAACATCATTGGACAGGGTTATATGGGCTTAGCGCTCTCTATTCTTATATCTCTATGGGTGGGCCCTTCAGCTACCTAACCGATCAGCCAATCAGAAGGCTTGGAACAAGCGACCATCCATATTGGATTTTCCACCAGTGAGCGTAGAGAGCGCGTTGTTTAAATACTGCTACACGTAAACAACAGTATAGGGTAAGAATTTTATAAATCTTACTAATATATAAAGCAAAGTCACTAAAACCGTTGTAATCGCTAACCGCGAAAACTGCTGAACCGATTTTGCTGAAATTTTGCACACTGATTTATGATACTTCCTAGATGGTTTTAGTATAGTTTTTATCTTAAAAAATTTGATAACAATAGCAATTAATGAGCTCAAAGTTTTTCAAAAATACGCCAGCTTTTCACTTTAGTTCAGTAAACTCCGCTAGGCGGCGTAGACATAAAGTCGAAGCTACCTGCAACTTAATTAAATAAGTATGGTAATAATACGCCGGAGCGTCTAGATATCTGATGCAGTCGTACTTCGACAGTTCAACGAGCTACATTGAGAATGCAGATGATAGTCTTGCAGCTGGATTTTCCGGTTACGGACGACTCTCTTCTCTAAGGGGGAAGGGACTCAGGTCTCCAATTACCCTGAATCTCAACGAGTGCGATCAAAAAAAAAATCGTTCGAACCGATGACGCTTCCGGCTCAATACCATGAGACATATCTAGCCAGAGCACAATCTGCACCAACTCTGCAGAGTTGTGTGGTAGCCCCACGATCCCGCTTGGTGCAGTCAGAGAATTTTTGGCTACAAATGTAAGCCAGGGAAAACAGCTCTGAGCGGCACGGGCAGCCACAACGGCTACCTTCTTAGTCTTCGCGTCCCCAACGCGCTTACCCACATGTTCACGTCTAACGATGAGCGGTTGGTTATCCGGGGAACGACCCGATCATCCAAAGACGAGATATTCTTTGGTCAGCGGCGTACCTCCCTCCATCACAGTCTCCGTACATCGAGACTCCCAGGGTAAGAATCAAGCTACCCGTAGCCAGCTCTTCATCATCAGGAATAATAATAAAGAATAGCTGGAAGTCTTACCACTGGCGCTTTTTAGGGCCATTATAAGTATTTACGTTCCCTACTTAACCATCAATTTCATCAGTTCTTTTTAGAGGCCACCTAAGTGTAAACTACCTTGCCAACAAATACATTTTTACTACCGTTTCCGGAAGCGATTCGTCGACTAAAATACTATATTAACTAAAGACGGGCACTATTAAACCAAGTCAGCCATTCACTGCAGACGTCACCTGCGGAGTTGTTCTTCGCAAGGCTGGAAAACCCGGTGACCGACGACCCTATACTACCCTCTCGACTCTAAGCATTCAACCAGGAATCACTGATCCTCTCCAAGGTCTGCGCTGGGCAAACCTATAACAGCTATGAAGGAAAAAAAACTTGAGCCAACGGGACAGCCTCCACTGGACAAGTATCACTAACCAATCTCCCCATCTAAGATCACCAAAACAACTGAATCTGCAAATAAAAAAGGTGCTTTAGACACCAACGCCTTCGACATTATACCGGGAGACGTTGAAAAAGAGCACTACAACTAGCCCCAAAGCTTCGGACTTTGTAATTTTTCTCCCGATCAGTCTGGGTTTTCAATAGCAGGCCAGAGAAGATCACACTGAGGTATCCAGGCAGTCACAATTGCTGTTAACTGCAGTCAAGAAAGAGTTAACTTAAGAAGTTCACCGGTCTTTTTTAGGGCCATCGGACGTCGAACTACCTTGCCAACAAATATATTAGAACTTAACAAAGTTGACAGAAAACAGCCTTTAGGGGTCACACAAATTTTAAGCATGCCAAAAGTCGCAAGAGGGTGAATTGGAAGAAAAACTTCAAGTGTATCTAATAAATACAATTTTACTTAGGCGTCAAGAAACTGACGCAGAAAATTTATCGAGATTGAAACAGCAGCGTCAAAATCGACAACTAAAGAGTCCATTACGTGAGAGATCAGCTTTTCATTGTACCCTCACAGCAATCTCTGAAATCTTTAAAGATCCTACTTCAGATTTTTTAATGAGTAGAAAATGTATTTGTGTTTTTGTGGCAATAAAAATGTAGGGTTTAAGGTCCAGGACTTTGTTGCTCTGGTAATAAAGTTGTGAGATATGAGGAAAAAAATTTTTTTTTAATATAAATTTTTTGGGGGTTTAAAATCTTAACAGCTTTAAAAAATAGCCGTTTTCGTGAATTACACGGGAGAAACTGTAAATCAACGGCTTCTTATGGCCACCGATTATTTTATGGCATAAAGAACGCACGGTACTTTTCAGCATAATTATTTTTTTGAATTTTTACACCTTATTATTTGACCAAATAAACTATATGGATTCCGAAAAAATATGTTTTTAATAAGAAGATTTTTGTTCTGAGATGTATCAGGAATATGTGTAAAATTTCTAACTGAAAACGTTTCACATTACATGTCAACACACTACGGTGTTTTATTTAGTAAGTCTCGGGCGAAGCCGAGACGGGGGGCTGCTAGTAATTAATATAATTAAAATTCGTAAGGTGCATTATTTTATATATATTTTTATCACTCTATATAATCATCTGATTATTTGCAAAATATACAATGAACACAGTATATTAAATATTTCAACAAACAAATTTTTTAATTTTTTTGTCTTTTTGAGAGAATTTTTGACATCAGATACTAGTTTTTGTTCATCTCTGGCAATCTTATTTACGTTATCGTACGTACGAGGCGTTTAATTTATTACTGCTTTTCGAGGTGAGTTGTATTTATTTTTAGCAATAAAGTGTAAGTAGTTGAACAACGCGCTTTCTACACTCTTTGGTGGAAAATCCAATATAGAAGGTCGCTTGTTCCAAGCCCCCTGATTGGCCGATTGATTCGGTGGCTAAAAAGCACACCGTATGTATTTTTTACACCATGGATTGAGGTGCAAAAATAAAGAAATAAATCGTTTTTGTGAAATAAATTGTTGAATTTCCATCTCATTTATCGAATTAACGTAATAATTAGGGCCATATTTAAATGTCCCTTCTTCTGCCAAATTAACGTTGATTCATAATTGATTTAGCTTCGATTCAGCGTTAATGCAGCTTTTATTAAATTTTCAAAGTCAATGTTGATTCAGAATTTACACAACGCTGAAATTTTTAACAGGACAAACTCAGTCAAAAATTGATAGGTATTAATATGCCTATAATTTATAGCTATAATTATAGCTATAATTTATAGGTATAATTATAGCTATCAATTTTTAACTGAGAAGGGTTATAACCTGGAAAGGCAGCTGGATATCCATACAGATTGGCAGGTGATAAAGCATACGGAACGTGAATTTTCAGGTGTGCTTGTATCCATTTATTTGTTTAGTTTTTAGTTCCCTAGAATATATTTGTTAGTGAATTTTAATTATATAGTTCCAAGGTGTAATGAAGTAGATTTCCAGATAGAGTTATAGACGTTTAACGTATTATTAGTTTTTTTATCTGTACATAAAATCGTTAGAGGCTTTGGAAGTGTTGAATTGAGTTTTAGGATTTTAATAAAATATTATGAAAGGGAAAAATATTGATTAATAATATCATGAAAATAATAAAAAATTTGTAAACCTGATGTCTGAAAGTTAAGAATTCATACAGCTTAGGCCATTTTTCATAGATCGTTAAAAATTGTCATCGGGATGCGCAGTTAAAGGGCTTGTATTACGGGAATAACATCTTTAGAGGTTATGTTTGAACTCAATAGGTATATTAATTACCAAGAAAGCGTTTTTAACATAAAAAAGTTAGATTACAAGAGTTTATTTAAAATTGCTGACAAGTTCCAAATTTTTAAAACATTTTTAAATGAAAAAATGATTGTTTACAGGCAGAAGATTAAATTTAAACTAGCACAGAATTACATTTATTATTGAAATGTGTTGTAAGATACACGAGTGTACAATATTTAAGGTACTATTTACATTTTTAAGATAATACCTCGATACAGACACAATATTATGGAGTTGGCGTAAGTTTTTAAGGTTAGGTTGGTAGTGGTAAGGGGTATACGAATAATTACAAAATGATTTACAGTTAAAACACTACAGTAGACTATAAACATGAATAGCAGCCTTTAGATTTATCATGTTCCTAAAAGTAATGTTTTTTAAAGTTAACAGCAATTTTTGTGGTGAGGTTTGAGTGTCATGATACTTTAAAAACTCTTGTCAAGATGATAGCGTGGAACTTGAAATTACGTTTTGAACGATTATCGACTGAAAAATATCCTTTTACATGCTTGTAAACTCTGTAGATACAAAAAAAAAAAAAAAAAAAAAAAAAAAAAAAAAAAAAAAAAAAAAAAAAAAAAANTGTCTGCCACGGATTTATTGTGTTTTCTCAGAAGTTGTGTTTTCCTTCTGTCGTAACCGTCTTTCGTTCAAAAGGAAGTTCCGTTCGGGCAAAAGTGTATTCCGGTCTTTGGACCCACAATCTTTTCGTAAGCATCAGAAAAAGTTGACCTCAACCGCTGGAGTGTCCCCTCATAAATCTCTTGTTGTTTGCGTAGAGTGTCCTCCATTTTCTACCGTACGTCGTCAAGCTGAACCTGCAAATCGTCGCGATTTTTCTGCAGCTCGACGAGTTCACTTTTGAATTTCACTATCGTTTCATCCCGAGTTTTCACTACTCGCCTTGTGTTTTTTAGCGGCTATTCTAACTTCAGATACCGCTATTTAGATTTTTTCAGCTGTCGCTTCATTGCTTCAGTCTCTTCCGTTAGTGTGTATCTGATGTAGGGTTTCTTTAACCTCGAAACTCTTGACATTCGTATCCCAGACGAGCCTCTAAAATCGTTATGCTTACCAGTTAAAATTGAAACACGTTACTTTACAAAAAATAACCAAACTTTTATTATTAGAAATGAACAGACGTATTCAGCTGGAGGTTACAATCTCGACTAAATTACTATTGTTTTTGTCAACAACAACACCTAGCAACGCAAAGCAGCATTTTGTATTGCATAGAAACTCATACGTTCCACGACTTTTCAACCGTCTACCTAACAATATATAGAACGCTCTGACCCCTGCATTTTTAACTCAAGGCTCCCCTCTCAACCACTGACTTAGCATTGTACTATCCCCACCATTAGTGGGGGCAGCTAGTGGTGACCCAAAACCGCCGTAGCCTATATACTACTTTATTGTGCAATACTTGGCTGACAATCTTACAGCCAACAAATGAAGAAAAATTTGTTAGATCTTATGCTAGACTTGAATAAAAATAAAATTAAGTAATACTTGTATGGTGTATTTAAGTCAAATTTGAGCTGCACTTTAGTGAGACTAAGGACATTTAACGAATAAAACATTGACGGCATATGGTAAATATTCCAGCAGTACAGGTGCTACATTTTATTGGTACTTAAGAGGCAGTCAAGAGGTACTTTAAATGATGTATGTGGCACTTAAGCATGTTTCGGAGTTGTTTTCGATAGGGTGAGTGGGTATGAAGAAGCTCCCAGAAGAAATCGTACTAAACGTACTAATGTGAGTTCTACTAACCATACATTTTTTACAATCAAAAAAAGTTACGATTGTATATAATTAATTACTCAAGAGACTGAGAGGTTTTGGATCAAAATCGTAAAACAATAATACAAGTTAACAAGCGTTAAGTCCATTTTTTTAATGGCTATATTGTTATAAATAATTGAGTAATTTGTTCAAAGAAAATTTTTTCTTGATTTAGCCACACTATATGTTTATAATTTATTAGTAATGTTAACGTTAAGTATTAAGAAGACTTGATAAAAAATTTTGTTTAAAACGATCACTTTATCGTTAAAAGGGTGTCCCGTACAACCTTAAATTTGGTGTCTACATCGATGGAGTGTTTCTTTAGAACGTACATTTTTTTTAAACATATTCTTCGTGAAGTAAATTGCATCTCAACTCCCTTCACAAGCATAAGTTTATATTCGCTTTTTAAACTGTAGTTACACAGGATAAGAAAATCGACCAACGCGTCCATGGTGGAGTATCCGTACGTTTTAACGGAGATTGAAATAATCGAACATTCAACTTAAAATGTTATCTCTGGAGCAGTGCCGTTAATACTCAACTACATAGCAAATGAGCTCTCAAAACATCTAATGCGGCTATTTTTCGGGATCACCACTTGTTAGAGTCATAATAAATAACTACACTACGTGTCTCGGCTATTGAAATTCTTTTTGAAGTACCAACCAACTCCTTTCTGCAATGCATTTCGTTTGAGAAAGTTCGGCAACTATGACACTTTGTTGACTAAGTACGGCGTCAACTGTGATGGTTAAAAGTTTGATCTCATTCTCTTTCTTTATAACAATAAAAAGTATAAAAATACATTCAACTTTCTTGATATGACAAAAAAAAATTATTTATAAGTAAACGGCAAATTATTTTAAAGAATTGGAGCTCACTTTTGATGTACGTTGATGTTCTCAAGAATATATGTATATTTTTAGCAAATCGGTATGTTTGTAACAGACCAATTACAAAATATGTTCGCACTTTCAACTAATGCAGCTTATTCGCTTTGAGCGCAATTCGAAAATCGCGCCCCCAAGACTTTGAAAACGATTGGTCGTCATCCTCGTTATAAAATCGAGCTTCCGGCTCCATTCACCAAGTGGCCGACCCTTAAATCTGTGTGTTTCAGTAGCGCTCTCCGACAACTTACCGACAACTTAAACATGACGCAAGATATCGTAAGACATAATGAAGTTGTCGGTAAGTTGTCGGAGAGCGTTACTGGAACACACCCAATATCGCTTTCCTACAAGCATATGAAAATCAATTCATAGTACTAGGGGTAAACGGGGGTATTATTGGGTTTTTTTTTAGTGGTTAGCTTTAAACGATTGTCTTATTAATTAAGTGCGTCAAATCGTTGTGATTTTTTTTTATTATTACTGTTGAACTCAAAAACTATTGAATTCCCTTTTTATAAATGTATAAACTCATGACTATCGATTTAAAAAGAGGTTTTAAAGTTCAGTTGCCAATGCTGGTATTATTGCGGGCCTGTATGTATTATTGTGCACGCGTATTATTGTGGTCAATTTCAATGCTAAATCAACCCGGTATCCGCAATAATACCATCATAGTGAAAGAGGTTATGTGTGCACCAGTTATTGCGGACGAGATTTTTTGTTATACCAATGTAAAGGTTTTAAGGCTATTTTTGAACTGAAGTTCAATGAATTAGGTACTCTATAACTTGATTTAATAATTTCAAGTATTTACTATCCATAACTCATCAGTTCAATGAAAATATACGCATTATTCGAGAGTGCCGCAATAATTGGAGCAACCGCAATAATACCCTCGTTTACCCTTATCCTTTTCTAATCACGACCAATCGTTCTCAAAGAGCCCAGTGGGGGCGCGATTTCGGAATTGCGCTCAAAGCGAATAGCATCTCACTAACCGGCCTAACTAAGAAACTACCAAATTTATGTTTTTTCGAAACATTTCATGCATTTAATAAACTGAAACTTATAATGTGACTAACCAAGGTATTATTCATTTTAAAATTATAAGCTGGTTTTTCTTGTAGAAGTAAATCTATGTTGAATCCAGCATTCCCTACGCCTGAAGACTCTGCAATAGCTTGTAATACCTCCTGTTCATCTCTTTCAGATGCAGTCTTGGTTGATATGGTGCTATGAGATGATCCTAATTCTGAAATTATATTTTTTAAACTTGTTTTCAAAATAATTTTATTTAATCAATACAATTAATGTAAAACAACTCAAAATATCAAGTTATGAATACAGCGTCTCAATGAGTATTCTGAATTTATTACAAAAATACTTACCGATTGGATGGTTAGCCATGTGACTTAAGCTAACTCCAACTGGTGCTTGTAGCATTCTTTTGAGTAATAGTGAGTGGTGAATATCACTGACTGTCGGCTGTTCGTTTATCTGTTGAAGCATGTGATTTTTTTGGGTTGTACAAGAGACAGTACTTTCCACACTAGAAACTCCATGAGTAGCTGAAGTTTGAACTGTTGTGTGATTTGGACTTATCACAGCTATGCTAGTTGATAAAATAAACCCGTGGCAAGTTACATCCGTGCCATACTTATCCATCAACTCCTGCTGATTTATTGTAGATTTGTCAATATAATTATGGCGAGGGAAAGTGGCTTCTGATTTTAAGTCCAAGCCCAATTGAACGGTTTCACATCCTGTATTCTCAAATGTTTTTTCTTGTATTCTTTCCTGTAAATAGTTAATAACCATTCTTCTAAGTTGAAAAAAAATTATTTTGTGGTTTGATAATCTTGGAAGTTCATTTCAAACTATGAAACTTTGCCCAGAAAGAAACAACAGTAATTTTATTTAAAACATTACAATTTTTTTGCAAGTACTTGCTTAATTTTAACGTATTTAAAATTTTATTTATAAAAATTCTTTTTAACAGTTATTTATGATTGATGTCATACTTTGATTATGTATCAGCTTGGTAATTTTATTAAAATGAAATTGTTTTACTTTCAATAATTCAATTGAACTCTTGTCTTTGAACAAGGAAATTAACTTTCTGATTATTATTACCATAGGAAGAAGACTATCTTGATTAATAATGCCACTACTAGCTGTTACGACATCCAGAGCTAACACATTTTGTGTTTCAACAGCTTTGATTTTTTTTACACGATTTCTTCGATTCTTTTTTATATCTGCCAAAATTTGTGTCACCTCTGAGCAGTTTTTACTCTTGACCGCATATAGTATTTCAATAAGCAGGTGTTTCTAGAAAAAAGGGTTTGGTTTCAAAACGTAGTAAATTATCATCTGTAAATCAGAGAGGACAGTTAACAAGCAAAGATAAGTGTACTTTATGACTTGCTTTAAAAGTTTTTACTTCAGAACTCACAATGCTGCCTACATAACGCAGAAAATTCAAATGTACTAAGGCAGTAAATTTGAATATAAATTTTCGGTTCTGTAATTCTTTTGTCAGTATGTAATAGGATTTGTTTCTTTTGTTAGTGATCTTGAATTTCCCGCACTGTGTAATATTGGCAGTACAGGCCACGGTTACATGGGGCGGAAATAGCCAGCAGAACGCCACAGCCCGCTTCCGGAGTTCCTTCCGGAAGGATAAAAGAGTACCCCCACAGGAGCCGTAACATATAACTCTTTCCGCTTCGCGGACCTATGTTTTAACATAGGCCCGCAAAGCGAAGAAAAGTTAAATGGTACGGACCCAGCTACTCTAATGAGTTATATGTACTCCGCTCCCGCCAGGAAAAATGTCCATCGTGCACATGGAGCGGAACAGACTGGCCGCGTCATGACAGCCAATGAGGCATAGCTTTCCAGCGGCAAACATTCGGTGTTATGCATTTGATATGAATTATTAATGCTTACTCATTATACATTACGATGGATACATTAGTATCATAGCTATGATTATCCTTAAATATCGAGAAAATTTAATAATAGTCAAAGAATAACGTTATTTCATAATTAAGTCGGCTTCCGCCGTTACGCTCCACTTTGTTACGCTCCATGTTAGTTCGAGCACCGATGCGTAATTGTAGCATCAGCAAAATAACCGGATGACACTTGGTAACATTGTAGTAAAAGCGATTTCCAATCTTTCGTCCGTTTAAACTAATGCTGCCCATTGATCGAGAACCGAGATATGGCTCGTTGAAAAAAATTTTCTTTTTGCTTGTTATCCGAACCAAGCTACATTATTAAAAAAAATTTTTTTCAATTAAAATAATTCCGTGTTTTAAATCAGCCAGTACGTTTCGGCTGGCAAAAATTGTGTGATATACGTTAGGTGAAACCTTTCTGTCAATCGTAGTTTGGTTCGGATAACAAGCAAAAAAAAAATTTTTTTCATCGCCCCATATCTCGATTCTCGATGAATGGGGAGCATTAGTTTAAATAGACGAAAGGTTGGAAATCGCTTCTACTGCAATGTTACCAAGTGTCATTCGGTTATTTTGCTGATGCTATAATTACGCATCATTGCTCTAACTATGTGCACGATGGACATTTCTCCCAGCGGGAGCGGAACACGTAGAGTGGTGGTGGGAGAATTCTTTTCTCTTTCGGCAGTGACATTCCACTGGTACTTTCCGCCTCATCTAACCGCGGCCTCAGGGTGGGATTCCGTAGAGTCTGGCGGTCTACAGATTGGCGAGAATCTCTTCCGTCACAGCTCACTAGAGTGAAAGAGAGAACTGATCACGTGATCATGATGTAAGTAGATAAGGTGTGTGATGGCACAACTTTCCGATGAGTCCGAGTTTCTCCAATAGCGTGACTCATCCACACATCGTCCATATTGGGATTTGAGCCAATCCGAATGTAGCGGTATTTCAAAAATATGTGATTGTCAATAGTTTCAAAAAGGTTTTAGCTTACGTTACAATGTTGAAAGTGATGCTTAAAAATTGTTGCTGAAAAAGAGAAAACATCAGTTATTTCGAATAGTGATGAAACAATAAACATTAATTATTGCCGGATTTAAGAAAGAAATTATTTAAAGTAAGTCATGTACGTATTTATGGTAAAAAAATCATGAATAAGTATATNTTATTTCTTTAATTGGTAAAATATTTTTTTTGTTTGATGAGTATATTACAGAATTTTAAAAAAATTAGAGGACCATAGAGACGAAAAGTTTTATTGACTTTTCGTATTATGATTTAACAAAAAACATAAACTTGTGACAAAAAGTTTTTAACTAGGCGTTCCGTACGCTACGGCGCAACAACATTACGTAATAACCAAAATAAATAAAAATTTTTAAATTGATAAAAAATTCACTCTACTATTAGATAATATTTTAAAGGGATCATTACTTATGTACAACAATAGTTAGAAAATCACAGAACTTTCAATGTTTTAAAGGCTGCTGTATTCAGTGAGGCTTCGAGCTGTACTTTTCTATTAGTTGCACATCTGAGATTTCTACATCAGATTAAATTATTTTTTAGATAAAAAAAAATCCTGTAAAAAAATAGTGTCTCCTGTACGTATATGGAGTCTAATTTTATTGTTGGAACAGATGATTTGGATCAAACAAATATATTTGCATCGCCAGGGACGATTAAGTGTTCTAACTTTTTCTCGTAACTGTCCGTAACGTAAATGTACAGAGCATACCCTACCTACGATAGTAAGATGTTTGACTGTTTATTCATTCGTGTGAAAATATTTATATACAAGCGAACATGATGACATATTAAGAATATTAATTTATTACATTACTCAAATTCTCAAGTGAGTGTCATTAGTGCATGTATATCTCAAAGTCAACAAAGCAGACTACACAAATCCAACATGGCGGAATAACGGATGTGCGCAGGAACAGTCTCATCTTGAATCAGTTGGGTCACACACCTTATTTACTTACATCATGCCCATAACTCTCTCGGTCCATGATGTAAGTACATCATGTCTCGGTCACGTGATCGGACCTCTCTCTCTCTCTCTCTCTCACTCTAGTGAGCTGTAAATCCTACTAAGTACCGACACACCGACAGTCGAAAAGACAACCATATATGTGTGAATTTAATAAACAAAAAGTTTACAAAAGATAATATAAATTTAGAAACATTATATAAACTAAAGTTTGAATTACCCACCACTTTTTCAGCCATAATCTCCGTAATTAAAAGTTGGTAGCACTGTTGTGACAAGCATGTTATAAAGCCAACTTTTCAAAAGGTGAGCTAAACTCAGTGTTGGGTGAGGCGGATTCAATATCGGAACTTTTTCCCTAGATCGTAAGTATATGTAGCTATACGATCTGTTGATGTTCTGTTGATGAGAATGTTCCGCCAAACAGATGGCAGTGAAGGCACATTACCAAAGACAGTATACCCACAACGGGCGGAAATTACAAATTGTAATATTAATAACACAAGGGCCTATCACCAAATGACCCTGGGCGCTTACTGGCCACTCTATTGAATAATAAAATATTAATTATTAACACAAGCGCCAATCACTCGATGACCCGGGCCGCTTACTAGTCACTTTATTAAACGATATATCATTAATTAATAGCACAAGCGCCTATCACCCGATGGTCCAGGGTGCTTACTTGCCTCTCTATGAAATAATAGAAAGTTAAGCAATAATACAAGCGCCTATCACCTAGTGACCCAGAGCGCTTACTAGCCACTCTATTAAATAATAAAGTAGTAATTAAAATCACAAGCACCTATCACCCAACGACCCAGGGCACTTACTGTCCACTCTATCAAATAGTAAAATATTAATTAATAGCACAAGTGCCTATCACACGATGATCCAGGGCGCTTACTGGTCACTTTATTGAACGATGTATATTAGTAATTAATATCACAAGCGCCCATCACCCGATGACCCCGGGGGCTTACTTGCCTCTCTATTAAATAATAGAATTTTAAGCAATAATACAAGCACCTATCACCCAGTGGCCCGGAGCACTTACTGGCCACTCTATTAAATAATAAAATATTAATAATTAACACAAGCGCCTATCGCCCGATGACCCGAGGCGCTTACTTGCCCCTCTATTAAATAATAAAATATTAATTATTAGCACAAGCAACTATTATCCGATGGCCCAGGGCGCTTACGGGCCACTCTATTAAATAATAAAAAGTTAAATAATAACGCAAGTGCCGATCACCCAATAACCCAGTGAGCTGCTTGTGTTTAATTAACATTTTGTTCATAGGGTGATGGGCCCTTGTACTACTGCTTATTGTTTTAATATTTAATAGAGTGGCCAGTAAGCACCCCGGGTCACTAGGTGATAGGCGCCTGTATTATTGCTTAACATGTTATTATTTAATAGAGAGGAAAGTAAGCGCCCCAGGGCATCAGGTGATCAGCACTTGTGCTATTAATTATTATTTTATTATTTATTACAGAGGCCAGTAAGCACCCCAGGTCATTCGGTGATAGGCGCTTGTGTTGATACTTAATATTTGATTATGTAACAGTGGCCAGTAAGCGCCCCGGGTCATTAGGTGATAGGTGCTTGTGCTATTAATTAACATTTTATTATTTAAAAGAGTGTCCAGTGAGCGCCCCGGGTCATCGGACGATAGGCACTCGTGATATTAATTAAAATTTTTTTATTTAATAGAGTGGCTAGTAAGTGCCTTGGGTCATTCGGTGATAGGCGCTTGTGTTATTTATTGATAATTATTTATTTAACAGAGTGGCCAGTAAGCGCCCTGGGACATTGGGTGATAGGCTTTTGTGTAATTAAAATTTTTTTATTTAATAGAGTGGCTAGTAAGTGCCTTGGGTCATTCGGTGATAGGCGCTTGTGTTATTAATATTACAATTTTTAATTTTCGCTCGTTGTGGGTACCGTCTTTGGCAATGCCCCTTCTGCACTGTTGTCTGCTTGGCGGAGCTTTCCCCCTAGATTGTATAGCTATATATACAATCTCAGAAAAAAGTTCCAACATTGAATCCGCCTCACCTAACGCTGGCTAAACTATAGGCTGGGTACACGTGGACTGCCTCACCGTCCCGCGGCTTGCTACTAAAACATCGCGGTAAAAAAAATTTAAAAATTACACTAACAAAGCTGATTGACCAGAATTAATGGTCTTTTTTTTGCGTTTCAATGAAATCTTTTCTAAGGTTCATGATTGGTCCTTGAATCTACCTCAGTGCCATTTTTACGTAAATTTTTTTCAGCGCAAGAGAATGCTTCTATTAGACCGGACTCAAACAGTGATGAACCAGGAAAAATTACTTACACCCAATTTTTTTGTGCTTTCTTGTTTAAAATATAGTTATGTACCTGAAAGTTTATCTTGCCACACAAGAATGTGGTTAGGTATTGTTCAAACAATTTTTTTTTAAACAATTGCGTCAAAGTTATTTTTTCGACCTGAAAAAATTTTCTCAGATTCTTTGGCACATTTAAAACAAAAAATCAATTGAAATGTATATATCTTACTAAAATATAAAGAAAAGTCGCTAAAATCGTTGTGATAGCTAACCGCAAAAACTACTGAATCGATTTGCTGAAATTTTGTATACCGATTCTTGATACTTCCTAGACGGTTTTATTATGGTTTTTATCTTGAAAAATAATATAACAATAGCATTAAATAAGCTCAAAGTTTTACAAAAATACGCCAGCTTTTCCCTTTAGTTCAGTAGGATCCACCAGGTGGCGTCGACATAAAATCGAAGCTACCTGCAACAGAATTAAATAAGTGTGGTTATAATACACCGGAGCGTCGCGGAAATTTCTGTAATCGTCTACTGGTAGTCCATCGAGCGGCATCGAGAATGTAGGTGATACTCGTACTGCTGGGTATCCCGGTTACCGATGACGCTCTTCTCCAATGGGCAAGTGATCTAGGTCTACTTTCACCCTGAACCTCTAGGAGTGACGAATGCCATCAACAAAAAATTTATTTTTACCAATGACGTCTCCCGCGGAATACCAGGTGTTTCGTGGCGAGAGAGTCTCAGGTGACTCGCTCGCCTAGTTGAAAAATAAGGAAAGGGAAAACAAATAAAGACACTGCGTTTTTTTGAGGGGAAAAAACCTTGCGGTAAAAAAAACCCCTTTTATTGAAGAACACAACTAAATTTACATGCACTTGACTCGACTACGAATTAAAACACGCACGCACGCACGAGAGCCGCGAATTACAGCTGTTCGGGTTTAATACGCTATCGGATACACAACAAATTGACTACACTAACACTATGTCAATGAGTGCACTCGCGAGAAACGCCAGTAAAGGCCCAGAGAGATTATTGCCGTGTCAGGTCGAATTGAGTATGATTTGTATTTTTGAGGCAACGGAGCTCCACGCGCATTCAGGTGTCTCAACAGACTAGCTCAGCCATGCACGCAGGCACGCGAGCGTAACGACTTAAGATGGCGGCGGCGCACAAGCGTGCGCGCCGGGAATATGTATATATGCTTGTAAGCTGACGAGGCCATGACGGGTCATCGCGTCGTCAGCCTTACGAAAACATGTACGACTGTACATACTCCGGGCGAGAGCTGCGAAATGACGTTAAATATAACTTAATATGAGCAGAATGTTACTATTAACATATTTGAATTTGCATTAGCTTTACATTGAATGGTAATGAATGTGAGTTAACAATTTGACATAAATAAACTTAGTCTCTCGCTCGAAGTATCTTTGATTTATTTGAATTGTTTGATTTAAAACACAAGACCAATGAATAACTAAACAGGCTAATTTTAAAGCGCTCTAATCTAATCTATTTAAAGTCTTTGATTTAGAGTTATTGAGATCAGCATTAAGCTTTGAGCAAAACATAAATAAAATAAATGAATAGGGATGAATTATAAGAATATTGACTAGTTCAATCAACTAGAACGCATTTACAAGTTAATTTGTACTAAATCTACAAATTACAATCAATCTCAGTAAGTATATGACTAATCTTGACAATCGGTCGAGTTTTCTTTGGAGTGACTAGAACCAGTGATTAAATTGAAAAATGAACAGTAAATGAAACAACGACTAAGTTAGAATTATTGATTGAAACAAATTGAGATTAATGGAACTAATTCGCTTCACAAACCTTATCTAATACGTAAAATGCAAGTTAAATTTAGGAAATCGGTAATAAACATAAACTAGTAATATTTCGTTTATAAACGCCCGTCGTGGTTTTGACTTGAGCTACTCGCGCGATGCCGTCGTTCCCAGGACACACCTCAAGAACCACACCCAGCGGCCACCGCCCGTGTGGAATTGTCTTTTCGATGAGAATAACGACCGCACCAGGTTTGATTTCGCCAGTAGATTCATGCCATTTTTGACGAATATTGAACTCATTGAGATAGTCAGTATGCCAACGATTCCAAAAGTCCTGTCGAGCCTTAGTTATGAAGTTCCAGGTGGATAGACGATTATCAGGAACTGAAACAAGATTTTTCTCGGGTAATGTTTTGAAAGACTTTCCTATAAGTATGTGAGCAGGTGTTAATGCTAGAGGGTCATTGGGATCCGCAGAAAGAGTGCATATTAGTCTTGAATTTAGAATAGCCTCAATCTCAATGAGTAAAGTTTGCATTTGTTCGTATGTGAGAGTATGATCTTTCAGAATGCGTTTTAAATGGTGTTTGAAACTCTTTACTGCAGCTTCCCAAAGACCGCCAAAGTGAGGTGATAAAGGCGGGTTGAAATGCCAAGTTATGCGATTAGAAAGTGCGTAATTTTCGATTTGGTTTTCATATTCGGGTGTTTTAAATAAGTCATAAATTTCTCTCAATTCATTATTGGCTCCTACAAAATTTGTCCCGTTATCTGAATATACGTGCTCGGGTATTCCCCTACGACTAATAAACCTATAAAAGGCGGCTAAAAAACCTTCCGCAGAGAGATCATGTGCTAGTTCAATGTGAACCGCTTTGGACATCATGCATACAAAAACGCATCCATACACCTTAAGGGTTGTTCTACATCTAAACTGTTTTTCCTTAATATAAAGAGGTCCAAAGAAGTCCACACCAACGTTACTAAATGCTGGGGCTTCGATTACGCGAGCTGCCGGTAAATCAGCCATTTGGGCCTGTAAGGGTTTAGGTTTGGTACGAATATAATCCACACAGTGTCTGATAATTTTTCTAACTTGATCTCTACCATTAATTATCCAAAAGCGTTCTCTGATTGAGTAAAGAGTGGATTGTATTCCTCCGTGTAAATTAGATTGATGGTATTGTCGAATAATTAAATCGGTTACGTGATGTTTGCTTAGCAAGCAAAACTGGATGTTTTTGGTTGTAAGCAAGTTGTGCATTTCTCAATCGACCACCCACGCGCAAGAGTCCATCGTTATCTATGAATGGATGTAAGTTGTCGAATCTGGTAGTTTTTCGATAAGGAACAGAAATTTTCCCGGACTCTGTGTCGTGAGCGGTCGACAGACGTTTTACCTCAACAGGGAATTTTTCGTGTTGTATACTACGCAGTAATTTCAGCTCTGCTTCTCGTGCTTCTTCAACGGTGATTGGTAATCCTTTGTTAAGTTTTGTGCGCCATCTAAAAATTAAAGCTATAGTTCTAATAAGAATCTGGTATGATGAAAAACGAGAATAGACCTCAGACACTGAGTTTGTGGTTAGAAGGCAGAATCGTTGTTTGAACCCAGAGTCTTCTCGACTTGATATCTCCACACTGGGTGGCCAGGTGTTCTCTGCTTGGGACAACCAACTCGGACCTGAAAACCAAGTGTTATTTAAGAGAAAATCTGCAGGGAGTTGACCCCTGGATAACGCGTCTGCTGGATTGTCATCTGTTCGAACATGTCTCCACTGGACCTCAGCTCCGAGAGTTTGAATATCCGCAACCCTGTTTGATTCAAAAGTTCTTAATAAATGGGGAGCCTTGCTAATCCAATGCAGTGCGATGGTAGAGTCGGACCACAGCACTACCCGATCGACATGAAGCTCGAATTGAGATCGCATAGTAACGTATAGTTTTTTGAGTAAGGATGCGGCAGATAATTCCAATCGAGGAATAGTCATATTTTTGAGGGGAGCGACGCGTGATTTTGTACATGCAAGTCTTACCAACACTTTGCCCTTTACATATATGGACCTGAAATAAATACATGCTCCATACCCACGTATGCTTGCATCGCAAAACCCGTGTATCTCGACTCGTGCAAAATTGTGAATCAAGATGTGACGATCAATCGAAAGTTTTTCTAGCAGATGTAGCTGTTCTGCAACAGTGGCCCATCTGGTATGAATTTCCTGGGGCAGGGACTCATCCCATGTGATTTTAGATTTCCAGCAATCTTGAATTAAAACTCTGGCATATAACGACACTGGGCCTACCAATCCAAGCGGGTCAAAAATTTTAGAAATTTCAGATATGAGTTTACGTTTAGTGCAAGTGTCTTTAGGATCAATTACTTGAACCTTGTATTGAAGTTTGTCATGTTGAGAATTCCAAATGATTCCCAGCGTTTTTTAAACAGGATTTTCCTTATCAAACAGTCTAAATCAAAGAATTTCTTATCAATGTTGTTAAGAGCAGCTTCGTGATTAGAGGCCCATTGTCGTATGGTAAATCCGCCTCGACTCAACAGCTCAATCACGTCATCACGTATCTGAATAATCTCACCGAGAGTGTCAGCTCCAGTAATGAGATCATCCACATACAAATCTCTGAGAAGTATTTTACTAGCTCGTGGTGAATTTGATGCTTCGTCGTTGGCGAGCTGCTGAATCGTGCGTATGGCTAAAAATGGGGCTGATGAAACGCCAAATGTTACGGTATTAAGTTCATAGGTTCTGATTTGGTAGTTATGGTACCATAGTACACGCAGATATTTTCGATCATCGGGATGTACGATAATCTGCCTATACATTCGGGCTATGTCGGCTGTAATGACGCATTTGTGGGCTCGGAATTTAATTACTTGTTCAAATATTTTGTCCTGGATGGTGGGACCTACTATTAAAACTTCATTAAGTGAAATTCCTGTGGAAGTCTTTGCCAAAGCATCAAAAACTACTCTAAGCTTGGTGGTCTCGCTAGATGGTTTTATTATGGCATGATGAGGAAGATAATAACCTCTTACAGTGTCGTTAGCTAGTGAAATATGATTAAGGTCAATATATTCTTGCATCACCTTTTCATACTCTACTTTAAAATTGGGATTTACCTAAAATTTTCTTTCAAGTGAATAAAAACGATTTAATGCTTGAGAACGAGATTCTCCTAACTCAAATTTATTGCAACGAAAAGGTAGCCGCACGATGTATCGACCTGTAGGGTCTCTATGAGTATTATTGACAAAATGTTTTTCACAAGCTATCTCATCGCGAGATTTTGAGGGTTCGGTGTCTATCTCTTCGACTAGCCAGAATCTTTCTATCATGGTATCTAATTTTACTACATTACAAGACGCCTTTCTTGAGGTTGATATGTTGTCTGAGCCTCCTGCCACTATCCAACCTAAACTAGTTTTCTGTAATATTATGTTAGTCGTATTATGAGTGATATGTAATTGTCCTACAGCTAATACTGCTAGGGTAGTGCCTGAGGACAATAATATGTCAACTGCTTGAGGTATGTGAAATTTAGGATCTGCTAGTTGTATATTTTTTGGAATGTGATATAACTCATGAGGGAAAATTTCATCTGGTACGAGGTTAGTGATTTTTGGGACAATAAGGAATTCTAACTCTTTTCCAAACTTGGTGTGATTGGATTGAAATTTAAGCTTAATGCATTTTTTGGAAATAGTGCATAAGTCATCAACAGCTCCTATTGAGACTGAACAGTCTTTAACAAGTAGCTTTAATGACTCTGCTAAATTAGAAGTGATCAAGTTGACAGTAGAACAAGAATCTAGCAACGCTCGTGCCGAGATGAAATCACCCTTGAGATTTTGTACCTGTAAGATGGCTGTCGGCATAAGCTGTGTGTGTGGTGAATGTGCTGATGATGCTAATGAGTACTGGTCTAGTCATGTTTTTGATGTAATTGATTGTTTCCTTTCAGTTTTTTGGGTCGCAGGAGTAAGAGTATTTGGTGTTCCTTTGGTCTGTTGTTGAGATGTTGTATTTGATTTCTTGTCTGCATGTAGAATGGTGTGATGATCCCTGTTACACTTTCTACATCTACTTTCGTTTTTGCAAGGTAGTGGATGAGGGCGTAAACAGTTACGGCAGATTTTGTTACTCTTTACAAAATCCCACCGCTCCTGAAGGGCAAGCTTATTAAATGCTGGGCAGACATAAAGCCGATGAACTTCGTTGCATTTAAGACAATTTGGTGAAACATTTGTCACTAAGGAGCGAGCATTAAAATCGATAGGAGTTCGCTTGGCCTTCTGGGAGAGTTGAGAATTGTCAGAGGGTCGCTTCCTATTGCTAGCTGATGGTGTTGAAAACTCTTGCTCTATTGCTTTGAGGTTAAAAATGTTAGTTTCTACAAATTTATAAAATTCATTCAACGTCGGGAACTTGTCTAAAGCTAGGGTTTCCTGCCATCTCCTACGAGTTGTTATGGGGAGACATTTAACTAAACTTCTCACTATTAATTCATGATGGATGTTAACGCCTAGCTGCTCTAAAATGCTCAAGTGTTGTTTAGCATCATCTATTAATTTGGATAAATCTGCTGCTGTTGCCTTACCAACAGGGGGGAGACTCATAACGGCATCGATATGTCTTTCTAATAAAAGCCTTTTCTGATCATAAAACTCATTTAAAACTTTCCATGCCTGTGTGTAATTTTCTGCAGAAATGTGAAAAACTGCTACCTTGCTCAGAGCCTCTCCCCTCAGTGAACCTTTCAGATGAGCAAGTTTTACCATATCACTAATGTCAGTGCGTGAATGAATTAAATCAGTAAAAGAGTTTTTAAAAGACATCCAATCTTCATGGCTGCCACTGAAAGGCGGGACACTGATCGTTGAAAGCTTAGGGGCTTCATGTCTCTCAATGATGGTGGTATTGGTGATGCTACTGTTAAGATCAGGTTGATTCATTTGTTTGATTTTGGAAGCTACCGTCTAATACGTCATTTCAGCCGAGCAAAACTCATCAAAACAAGGGTGATAAGGTTGATTGAGTGTCAATTCATCGCAATATCGGACGCAATCCTGGTGTATTTTTTGTAGGTCTGCAAGCCGCAGGCCCGCGTTGACGAAGTCGACAGAAGAGTTATTTAAAAGGTTATTTAAATTTTGCACTTTGAAAGAAAACGTTTGCAGCTTCTGCACGAGGTAGTCAACGCGTGCCGCAGACTTTCGGGACATGATGCTGAAATTTAATTAACACTTAGGGTGTACAAAAACTAAATGTGATTACCAAAATGCTAAGATAAAATTAAGTCAATTTTAGGACGTCACGCGTTGATCGGCGTACACACCATGACTGCCTGCGGCTTACCACATTACATGGAAAAAGGTACAGACAGGAGGAGGGCTCAAACACGAGGCACCGGCTGGCCAGGTTCGGCACACAGTGCGCCGTGCCGGGAACACAAACAATCAACACGCAACTCTACGTAATTCACGCCAGGGAGAACGAGAGAGAGAGAGAGAGAGAGAGAGAGAGAGAGAGATAGAGAGAAAGAGAGAGAAGGACAGAAACAATTAACGTAAGCGTCCTCTGCTGAAACGCATGTGCAGGAGACAAAGGGAACAGAAATAGCAAATTCACTTATCTGACTGTGTGCGACAAGCGGCAGCTGGGCGGTGGTGTGTCCGGGCGCGGGAACGGCGACGTCGATGATGCTGACGGTGATGATGATCCTCGCGTGGCCAGCAGAATATGCTGCATCCACGTGGGCGACTCTCGTCGTGCACGGCGACTGCGTGTACGCGCGCGATTTCGTCCGCGAAAGAGAGAGCGATAAGAAATCGCAGCTCGCGCGCGCACGTGCGTGCAAGGATCACTCCCGGGTTTCGGCACCAAAATGTTTCGTGGCGAGAAAGTCGCAGGTGACTCGCTCGCCTAGTTAAAAAATAAGGAAAGGGAAAACAAATAAAGAGACTGCGTTTTTTTGAGGGGAAAAAACCTTGCGGTAAAAAAAACCCTTTTATTGAAGAACACAACTAAATTTACATGCACTTGACTCGACTACGAATTAAAACACGCACGCACGCACGAGAGCCGCGAATTACAGCTGTTCGGGTTTAATACGCTATCGGATACACAACAAATTGACTACACTAACACTATGTCAATGAGTGCACTCGCGAGAAACGCCAGTAAAGGCCCAGAGAGATTATTGCCGTGTCAGGGCGAATTGAGTATGATTTGTATTTTTGAGGCAACGGAGCTCCACGCGCATTCAGGTGTCTCAACAGACTAGGTCAGCCATGCACGGCACGCGAGCGTAACGACTTAAGATGGCGGCGGCGCACAAGCGTGCGCGCCGCGAATATGTATATATGCTTGTAAGCTGACGAAGCCATGACGGGTCATCGCGTCGTCAGCCTTACGAAAGCATGTACGACTGTACACCAGGAGACGTGTCTAGTCAGAGCACATCCTGCTCCAACACTTCAGAGTTTTGTCGCCGTACCACAATCTGGCCTGGTGCCGTCAGAGGATTCTTTTACTACTAATGTAAGCAAGGGAAGACAGCCCTGAAAAGTACGGGCAGCCACAACTGCCAACGTGCTAACTTCTTAGTGGTCGTTCCAACGGCATACCTACAGAGAAGGTATTCTCCAGGCTCACTTTCCCAACTAACGATGAACGGTTGGTTATCCGGGAAACGACCAGAAAACGAGATATATTTTGGTCAGCGGCGTTACGGCGTATCTCTCTCATGTACGGTCTCCGTACACAGACTTCGAGGGTTAGGGCTCGGGCACATGGAACTACGTAAAGCGTAAAGCGTATCGCTTATCGCATAAAATTATAGGATCAGGGAAAGTTAGGTAAGGTACGCTTTACGCGAAAAAATTTGTCATCACGCACATGGGAGTAAAAAATACGCACGTAAGTGTTTTCAAATCAATCACAGCGAGTATTTCGTTGGATTTGCACATACTGTCTCGCTCGCACTCATAGCAAAAATAAAGTTACGCCCGTATTTTTGTACTCATAAGCGCGATGACAAATTTTTTCGCGTATAGCGTAAATAAAATATGCAACCTGTAAATACAGTCAGCAGTTAATGTCAACAAAAACAATTACAGTATCAATTGTATAATTAATCGAATTCCTGACATGGATGAAAAATAAATCGTAAGAACTTTGGGCAAATTGTGGAAAGTCCATACGACCTATGCAATGACCCAATATCTCAAAGAAAAAGTGAGAAGTGTAATGATCAAGCTGTATGAAATGTATTAACGGTTCTCAAATAAAAAGAAGTATATACTTGAAAACTTTTTTTTACATGTACTTAGAATTCACTTGCGTTGAGAACTTCAAAAGCTTTTTTTGTTGACAAGACAGCAGATTGGTCAACTCCCCTCTACTTCACACTTATGCGATACGCGAGGCTTTTACGCCTTTTCTCTGTGACCACAAAGTGGCGTATACCTAACCTTCCTTACTTTTACGCGATACGCTTTACGTTTTACGCGGTTCCATGTGCCCGAGCCCTTAGAGTTAAGCTACCAACAGCTGACTCTCCATCATCAAGAATAATAATAAGGAATAACTAGAAAATTCACCTCTGGCCTTTTTCAGGGTCAATATAAGTATTTACGTTCATTACTTAACCTTCAAACTCATCGGTTCTTATAAGGGCTACCTAAGTTTAAACTACCTTGACAACAAATATATTTTTACTACCATTTCCGAAAACATTATTCGTCGACTAAAAGATTACGTAAAGCAAGGCAGTCGTTTACTGGCAGACGTCACGAGCAGAGTTGTTCGTCGCAAGGCTGCAGGAAATCCCGGTGACCAACGACCCTATATTACCCTCTCGACTCTAAACATTCAAGCAGGGATCACCGATCCTCTCCAAGGTCTGCGCTGGGCGAACCTAACAGCTAAGAAGGAAAAAAAAACTTGAGCCAACGGGACAGCCTCCACTGGACAAGTATCACTAACCAATCTCCTCATCTAAGATCACCAAAACAACTGAATCTGCAAACAAAAAAGGTGCTTTAGACACCAACGTCTTCGACGTTATACCAGGAGATGTTGGGAAAGAGCACTACAACTAGCCCCAAAGCTTCGGACTTTGTTATTTTTCTCCCGATCAGTCTGGGTCTTCAACAGCAGGCCAGAGAAGATCACCCTGAGGTATCCAGGCAGTCACAATTGCTGTAAACTTTAGTCAAGAAAGAGTTTACTTAAGAATCTCACTGGTCTTTTTTAGGACAATCGGACGTCGAACTCAACAAATATATTAGAACTTAATAAAGTTGACAGAAAATAGCCTTTAGGGGTCACAAAAGTCGCAAGAGGGTGAATTGGAAGTCGCAAGAGGGTAAACTTCAAATGTATCTAATGAATACAATTTTAGGCGTCAAGAAACTGACGCAGAAAATTTATCCAGATTGGAACACCAGCCTTAAAATCGACGAATAAAGAATCCATTCCGTGAAAGATTAGCTTTTCATTTTACCCTCACAGTAATCTCTTAAATTTTTAAAGATCTAAATTCAGGTTTTTAAATGTGAAGAAAATATATTTGTATTTTTGTGGCAATATAAAATGTACATATTATGCTCCAGGACTTTGTTGCTCTGGTAATAAAGTTGTGAGATAAGAGAAAAAAATTTTTTTTAATATACATTCTAATTGGTTCTTTGTTCTAAATGTGCCAAAGAATCTGAGAAAAGTTTCCCAGGTCGAAAAAACAACTTTGACGAAACTGTGTAAACAATACCTCACCACATTCTTGTGTGGCAAGATAAACTTTCAGGTACGGAAGGACGAGGTCGAGAGACGGAATTGGAGCGGAATCGCATGCTACTCAGAGTCGAACACACTCTAATTTCCCCTGGAGCCTTGCGCGCGCCTGCACCCACCGCTGATTGGCTCGTGTCCCGTCAGTACGGTGGTGGTAGGGGCGGGGCTCCAGGTTTCAGGACTTGACAGTTTTACTTTTTCCGTTGCACGCTCTCTCTTGTCCAACACGCCGAATTGGAAGCATCGTTAATATCTCGCTTAATGCTTGTTTTACCGCTTACAGTTTATACCGTCAGCAGGAGATTTCGCCGCTATCATCGAGCTCCAGGACTCAGGACATCGTCATCGAGACGTTAAGTATTTCTTATATTTTTTTCCTTCTATCTTCATCTTCACTCACAGAATCGACATTTTCTTACACCTTTCTTCACCTAATTAGTCCATCACCCACGCTTTATCAGCTTCTGCATTCGCCACTAACTGCATTTGCGTACTCGTGCAACCTCTTAACATCCTCTGCAACAAACCGTCAATTCATTCGCTCATTCGTCAATCTCTTATTCATACCCACATACTTTATAACCCTTTCATCTCTCATTCATGCTGTCTCCCTTTTCCTAAAATCAATCCTTCTTTCCTCGAAACCACTTATGTCATCATCACACTAGCTCATCATTCTTTCCTTTCCTGCACCCCCCCCCTGTCACCTCGACACCGTTCGCTTGCTCTACATTATCTCTCTCCCCATCGTCCAACCTTCCATCGACCTCAACTTCATCGACCACCACCCACCTTCGCGATCTTTCTCGAGCATGCCACTAACCACCTTATCATTTATCCCATCAGTTATACGAGTCATCATCGTTGGTCTCGCATCTCTGTATGCACGTAGCATCATCTTAACATCGTCTTCGCTCCATCCATCCGCATTTAACCTTGTCACTACATATCGTACATATCATACATCTATTACACCTTATCCAGTGCACATTGTCATCCCGCTATCATCACTCCATATCTCGTCCGCTTCATTCTGATTCTCGTTCCGGAATCAGGGTCCCCACCCGCTTTCACCAGCTTTTCGCTGACTCGTGCGACCGTGCAGGGCCCGCTGGTTCGCAGAGGAGATCACTCCTCACTTGCTCGTCTTGCATTCACACACACTCCGAGTTGCTTTAATAAATCTCGGTTTTTTATGCCACCGGCTTTTTCCCATTAATTAGTTGTTATTAATTGTGTCCATCCCGTCCCCCTTTTATTTGCTCCTTTCAGACATTTCATAATAGTAAATTTTAGCATTATAATTTATCAATTTATTTATTTAATTAGGCCATTTTTTATTATTTTTTTTCTTTATTCATTGGGAACCCTTTGTCGTTAATTTGATTCAATCCCTTCCACTCTATTTAGTGCACTAATTATTACTGGGTTTATTTTTTTATTTTTTTTCATTTTATTTGAACTAACACTCTTATACAGTAGTAAGCCCCTATATTTCTATTGATTGTAATTTGAATTTGGACCAGGCAATCCATGTTGGATCGGCTGTGTCTCCATGCAACAATAACTATATTTTGAACAAGAAAGCACAAAAAAATTGGGTGCAAAAAATTTTTCCCAGTTCATCACTATTTCAGCCCGAAAAAGTCATTTTTCACCTCGGCTGCAAGTCGGCAAGACCGTTTCTCATCTGACACTATAATAGTCTTTTTTATGATCTTAACGTTAATGTGTTAGAATCATATGTTATATTGAGCTGAATGTAAGAATATGGATAAATTTACAACTTTTGGATTTTTGCCCGTCACTGAGTATATAATGTTTGAGCAACGAAAAGAAGGGGAAAGCTTAGAGTGAGAGTAATAATATACACGATGGGATAGAACACAGAAAACAAGTTCTGGGCTACATATAGATGCAAAATGAAGTCCCCAAACCAGAATCCATTTGGTTCATTACAAAATAAGGTTGGAAGTAATGATAAAAATTGGTATTTTCTATTTTTCTTGTAAATGAACCTAACCTTAAACTTTATTTTAGTTGATAGATGACAGAATTGTTGAAAATGTAGTTTCGATCTTCATGCTTACCCCTCCTGATTGATATTTTGTAATCACATATGTAATTCCATCTGTATTTACACTTGTAAACTTACTTGGAATTCTACTTGGAATTCCACATAGGATTTTGGATTGGAAACTCCAAGAGTCATTCCAAGTGGCATTCCAAGTGGAATTATAAATGACCACTGAAGATACATTTTTTCCTTTTTTAAAATAGTTAAAATTGAAATTTCAAGCAGTATAATGGCCACCTTAGATGTTATCATCCATATAGTAACACCAAATCAGAGGGGTTCAAGTCATTTCAAGAAAATGTAAACGAAAAATAAAAAAATCTATTTTTTCGAAATCTGAGAACAAATACTTGAACCCTTCTGATTTGGTGTTACTATATGGATGATAACATCTAATGTGGCCATTATACTGTTTGAAATTTCAATTTTAACTATTTTAAAAAAGGAAAAAATGTATCTTCAGTGGTCATTTATAATTCCACTTGGAATGCCACTTGGAATGACTCTTGGAGTTTCCAATCCAAAATCCCATGTGGAATTCCAAGTGGAATTCCAAGTGACTTTACAAGTGTAAATACAGATGAAACTACATATGTGATTACAAAATATCAATCAGTAGGGACATGCTCCTAGACCACATTCGCATGGATAGACAGCATTTTCAACTAAAATAAAGTTTAAGGTTAGGTTCATTTACAAGAAAGATACAAAATATCATTTTTTATCATTACTTAGAAGCTAATTTTCTAAGGAACAATACGGATTCTGGTTTGGAGACTGCATTTTGCATCTATATGTAGCCCAGAACTTGTTTTCTGTTCCATCACAACGTGTATATGATTACTCTCACACTAAGCTTTCCCCTTCTTTTCATTGCTCAAACATAATTTATTTTCAGTGATGGGCAAAAACCCATAAGTTGTAAATCCATCTATTTTCTTATATTCAGCTCAATGTAACAAATGATTCTGAAAAATTGACGTTTAGATCATTAAAAGACTATATAGTGTTAGATGAGAAACGATTTTGCCAACTTGCAGCTGAGGTGAAAAGTGATTTTTTGGCTCTTGAATAGAAGCATTCTTTTGCGCTGAAAAAAAAATTTACGTGACAATAGTACTGAGGCAGAGTCGAGGACTAATCATAAACCTTCAAAAAGATTCCATTCAAACACCAAAAAAATTATTAATTCTGGTCAATCAGCTTTGTTAGAGTATTTTTTAAATTTTTTTCACCGCGATGTTTTGGTAGCAAGCCTCAGGAGGGCGCGGGGGTCGGCGTGTACCCAGCTTATACATCTGTGACCCGTTCACCTTCATTCCAAAAACATCAACTTTCTTCTACCTCAGCATAAGGATAAATGTATTAAAATCCAGGTACCAAGAAGCAACATTCTATCAGGGGTATGCAGTGTTGAGAAAATATTAAACATTAGTTTCTCTTTTAGAACGATCACGAAACAAAGAAAGAATTCTTTATAAATTGACTGTATGAAGGAATGAGTACTGTAGTTAGAACAAACAGTAGATTTGGGTACTATAAATAACTTAAGAACTAACCATACACTATATTAGTAGGATTTTCATACATCATTAGTGAACCATTTCAAGTTTAGACAAAAACAATGATCTGACAAAATTCAAGTGTACCTTAAGGTTGCATGGAACTTGATGTTTCCTAGCAAGAGCCTGGAGTTCTTTGTAAGATAGAACTGACAATTCTCTCTGATACTGGTAACTCATTCTGAATACAAATATTTTAAGGGATGCTTCTAAACATTGGCTACTACTACTATTTCTAGTTTTTCTCCGATACAGATTACAGGGCAGTGAATATTCAGACCCCTCCGTTGCGTGTCTGTGTAGAAAAATATTCAAGATTACGAAGAAAAAGGCCACTTCCGTTATCTTCCGTACAGATAATTTATCTAGCATGTAAAGGCCTGTTTTCGTTTTTACCCGTGACAAAACGGAGCAAAAAGTCGAGTTCCGTAGGAGTACGTGTGTGCTCGCCAAACAATAATAATCCCGTAAATTACCGTATGCCCGTGGCTGTCCGTCAAAGTACGGGGAATAAATAAATCCCGTAAATTACCGTTAGTCCGAGCTGTCCGTCAAGGTACAGAGCATGAATAAATCCCGTAAATTACCGTTAGCCCGTGGCTGTCCGTCAAGGTACAGAGAATGAATAAATCCCGTAAATTACCGTATGCCCGTGGCTGTCCGTCAAGGTACAGAGAATGAATAAATCCCGTAAATTACCGTATGCCCGTGGCTGTCCGTCAAGGTACGGGGGATAAATAAATCCCGTAAATTACTGTTAGCCCATGACTGTCCGTCAAGGTACGGGGAATAAATAGATCCCGTAAATTACCGTTAGCCCGTGGCTGTCCGTCAAGGTACAGAGGATGAATAAATCCCGTAAATTACTGTTAGCTCGTGGCTGTCTGTCAAGGTACAGAGGATGAATAAATCCCGTAAATTACTGTTAGCTCGTGGCTGTCTGTCAAGGTACAGGGGATTAATAAATCCCGTAAATTACTGTTAGCCCGTGACTGTCCGTCAAGGTACAGGGAATAAATAAATCCCGTAAATTACTGTTAGCCCGTGACTGTCCGTCAAGGTACGGGGAATAAATAAATTCCGTAAATTGCCGTATGCCCGTGGCTTTCCGTCAAGGTACGGAGATAAATATAATTGTATCTTTATATTTATCCCCGGGGGATCGTTCGCCTTCCCTCTTGCACCCGTGCATTCATACGGTTTGCAGATACCTATTGACTTTGCGTCTGAACGCAGCCTAAGTCCGCGGTTACATGGGGCGGAAATAACCAGCCGAACATCACAGCGGAACCACTAAGCTCACGAAAGTAAGAGACAGAGTATTTATTCTTCCGCTGTAACGTTCTGCTGGCTATTTCCATTTTCCGCTCCATTTAACTGCGGCCTAAGACTACATACCAAATGTCAAAGTGACAAGTGACGCAACCCCTCTCTTATACAAAAACTGCAGCGTTGGGTTAGGCGGATTCAATATCGGAACTTTTTCCCTAGATCGTATATATAGCTATACAATCTAGCGAGAATGTTCCGTCGAGCAGACAGCACAGCAGTGAAGGTGAAGGGGCATTGCCAAAGACGCGCGAAAATTAAAAAATTGTAATATTACAACACAAGTGCCTATCACCCAATGACCCGGGTCGCTAACTAGCCACTCTGTTAAATAAATAATTATTACTAACACAAGCACCTATCACCCAATGACCCAGGGCGCTTACTGGCCACTCTTTTAAATAAATAATTATTAAAATAACACAAGCGCCTATCACCTCATGACCCAAGGCGCTTAGTGGTCACTCTGTTAAATAAATAATTATTTATAACACAAGCGCTATCACCTAATAACCCGGGGCGCTTACTGGCCACTCTTTTAAATAAATAATTATTAATAACACAAGCGCCTATCACCTAATGACCCGGGGCGCTTACTGGCCACACTGCTAAATAAATACTTATTAATAACACAAGCACCTATCACCGTATAACCTGGGGCGCTGATTGCAAATCTAGTGAATAAATAGCTATTAATAAACATGCGAAGCACCTTTTTCCTGATGATCCAGGACACTTATTTGCAACACTATTAAATAATAAAAAGTTAATCGATAACATATGTAAACATATCACAATGTTGATTGCCTATCTAGTGCGACAAAGGTCTTTTTAAATGGCGCTCTTGTAATTCCTTGATAATTCATTATTTAATAGTAACCAGTAAGCGCCCCGGGTCAAGAGTTAATAGGCGCTCGTGTTATTAATAATTATTTATTTAACAGTGACCAGTAAGCGCCCCGGGTCATTGGGTGATAGGCGCTTGTGTTATTAATAAATATTTATTTAAAAGAGTGGCCAGTAAGCGGCCTGGGTCATTGGGTGATAGACGCTTATGTTATTGGACCTTATTTGAGTCTCGCGCCTCACCTTTGGTACTATTTTTTTTTGATCAAGTGATTTCCAACGTCAGAGAGGTTGGGTTCTAGAGAATTCCCAAATCTGGCCGAAACTTGCTCAGTTGCTCTTGCTCAGTTGCTCAGTTCCTCAGTTGCTCGCCGAGCGATGAAATATAGTTCCGGCCAGATTTGGGAATTCTCTACAACCCAACCTCTATGAAGTGGGAAATCACTAGATTAAAAAAAAAATAGTACCAAAGGTGAGGCGCGAGATTCAAATAAGGTCCAATAACATAAGCATCTATCACCCAATGACCCGGGCCGCTTACTGGCCACTCTGT
>NW_019379502.1:1306007-1316039 GCF_000648655.2 Copidosoma floridanum | reverse complement strand
GCAGTACAATACACGACATCTGATGGATAAGAAAGAAACTGCTTTTAAATTATGTAAAGGGACAAAATACAAAATAATATAGATTAATATACATATATATCTATTTAACACTCTCCCTTAAGCGAAATTATTTTGACAATCTGAGTCCTAAGAATCCTCTTGAACAAAACTTCTGCTTTGGTGTAGGAACAGCTTTGGTGAGTACGTCTGCAATCATCTTGTCGGTTGATAAATATTCCAACTTCAACCTTTCGTTCCGTAGAGCTTCTCAAATGAAGTGCAATCTAATATCGATGTGCTTGGTTCTTGAATGATACATGTAGTTGAAAGCCAATTTACCTGCTGACTGGTTGTCATTGAATACTGTTGATTTGGCCAACTCAAAGAATCCAAGCTCCTTTAATAAAGTTGAGAGGTACATACTTTCCTTGGCAGCTTCGGTGAGGCTCATGTACTCAGCCTCCGCAGTGGACAAAGCAACTGTTCGTTGCTTCCTCGAACACCATGAAATAGCGCCCCCAGACAGAATGAAAGCATACCCTGTGTAAGAGCGTCTGTTGACAACGTCTGACCCCCAATCGGCATCGGTGAATCCTCGTAGGGCCTCTCCATCCTTTTGGTATGTAAGTTTTATGTCAATCGTTCCTTTTAAATACCGTAGTATACGCTTGGCTGCCTCCCAGTGTGTCTTTCCATAACATGTGTTGAATCGACTGAGTGAGTTGACTGCATGCGTAATGTCAGGCCTGGTAGCAATGGACACATACATCAATGCACCAATCAATTCCCGGAATGGATAATCTTCGGGTCGATGATCCTTGCAGAGTTCGAGTTTGGCACCCATCACTAGTGGAGTTGTGACCGATTCGCAGTCACTCATATTGAATTTAGATAGCACGTCTTTAATGTACTTACTTTGGCATAAGCTGATAGAGTTCTTCATCTGCTCTATCTCTATACCCAAGCAATATTTGGCAATCCCTAAATCTTTTACGCCGAAGTGAGTTGACAGTGCTCTCTTGATTTCAGCAACTCGGGCCTTGTTGTTTGAAGCTATGATGAAGTCATCGACGTACAGTAACAGAAAAGTCCTTCCATCCTTGGAGTCTACGTAGAGGCAAGGGTCTGAAGTTGTTAGTCGGAAACCTATTTCTTCTAGCACTTTACAGATTCTTGTGTACCATTGTCTTCCAGCTTGACGTAACCCGTAGATCGCTTTATGAAGCTTCCAAACTTTGTTGCCTACACTTAGATCGTCAAGCATTGCTCTGATTTTGTCTATGAGACTTTTGTCATTTCTTGTTTCGATGATAGATTCCAGAATCTCTTTTAACATGGTAGGGGGCCTCATGTATAGTTCGGCATCCACCTCCCCATTCAGATATGCTGATACGACGTCTAGTTGGTGAAGTTCCAGTCCGAACGTGACAGCAATAGCAGACAATATTCGCATGGAGTCAAGTTTGGCGACAGGTGCGAATGTCTCGTAGAAGTCTACGCCTGGAATTTGTGAAAATCCTTGGGCAACTACTCGTACTTTTCTGCAGCTGATTGAACCGTCCGGATTGTACTTGTTTCGTAATATGGTTCGGCTTCCTCAGTAGCACACATGGCACTTTCGTCTTCGCTTGTGATCCTTCGACGAAGCGTAACGTGACCATCATACGGTTCTGCCGGCACTGCCTTTGGAATTTCGAACCCTTTGAAGTCTTCTTCGTCCGAACACGCCGTATTGAGTGGATTCATGTTGCTCACTTCAAATCCGAGAAGAGGAGGTTCGTTTTCGATACTTGTATCATGACTCCCTTCGTCGTCGATGCATTCATGAATTTCAACATTATTGATCGGTCCAGCCTGAACGTTGGGCTCCACGTGATTTACGGGTGCCGCGTCGACACGGGAAACGCTGTCGTTCTTCACTAAACTTTCCATCTTGATCAAATCGACAGACATTTCACTCCTGGTCTCCCTGACTTGCGTATCCCTTTCGACGAGATTTTCTGGAGCCGACGTTGAGGTATCGTACTCGTTCGAAAAAGCTACGTCTCTTGATTTGACGACTTTCTTTGCGCCTGGGAGCCATACTCGATAAGCCTTGCCATCTTCAGCATATCCTAAGAAGACTCCTTCGATGCCACGCATATCGAGTTTACCTTTTGTAGGGTCTTTATTTAGAACATGGACCTTTTCTCCAAACGTTCTCATGTGTGCAACGTTCGGCTTTACTCCTTTCCACTTTTCGTACGGTGTACATTCCAGGATGCTCTTTGTGATGCATCTGTTTCGAATGTAATTTGCAGTAAGTATCGCTTCCGCCCAAAAACTTTGCGGCAGGCCAGATTGGTGTAATAAACAGCGAGTCATCTCGACGAGGGTACGATTCTTCCTCTCAGCAACACCGTTTTATTGTGGTGTGTGAGGGACAGTAAATCGTCGTTGTATCCCAGCTGATTTTAGGATTTGATCTAGCTTACCGTTGTCGTATTATTTTCCACCATCTGACTGACGGGCCTTTATTTTGAAACCGGTTTGATTTTCAACCATGTTTTTGTACTCTAAAAATTTTTCAGTCACTTCACTCTTCTTGTGTAGAAAATATACCTGGCACCATCGCGTGTGATCGTCGATAAACGTCAAAAAGTATCTCGAGCCGCCTTTCGACGTCGTTCTCATAGGACCGCATACGTCTGTGTGGACTACCTCTAAGGGTTTTGTTGATGTTGTAGTGCGGCCTTGAAACGGGGTGCTAGTCATCTTGGCCGCTACACAAGTCTTACATTTGCTTAAATCTTGCGACTTTACGCGATCTATGCCTTCGACGCATCCTTTGTTTATCATAAGCGATAAGTCACTTGCATTTAGATGTCCGAATCGACAGTGCCATTGATGCATGTCTGGACAGCTTTTCACTGTATCGCGAGCGTATGATGATTTTTCAATTCCACTCATGAAGTATAGATCGCCTACACGTTTAGCTACAGCTTGCGTTTCGCCTTGGTCGTCGACGATTAGCGCTTGATGTTTTTGGAATTTCACATCAAATCCTGCGTCTACTACTTTGGCTACGGAGACTAAGTTTGTTCTTAAGTTGGGAACGTATAGAGCATTTTTATAGGTTATGCTTCGCTCTCCGTTTTCAGACACTGTTTTTACGTCTCCTCTTGCTTGGACTGTTGCTGTGGCGTCGTTGGCGAGTTGGAGGTTTCCATCGTATTGTTTAAAGTTTTCGAATGCGTTCCTATCGCCGCAAATGTGCGATGTAGTGCCACTGTCAAGACACCATTTTTCTTTCGCTGAATTACTTACGAAAAAGCACATGCTAGATCGTTCGTCCTTTCCTTCGCTTTGTTGGTTTTTCTTTTTATAACAATCACCTTCTTTGTGTCCTTTCTTATGACAGTAGCCACATTTGTATTTTGGCTTGCGCTGCTGCTGCAGCTTGTTCTCATGCAACTGATTTGATGTGTTTTGATTTGTGGCGCCGCCTTTAGTCTGATTTGCAAACTTGTGCTTGGCGAGCATGGCAGACTCGTTTTTGGCTTCCTCTTCACGATGGCGGGAGTTGAACTCATCTTTGATCTTAATCTTTAATGCTTCGACCGTTGGGAGCTCGTCTCGAGATTCAATGGCACAGCGAAAATTTTCGTATGATAGGGGTAAGCTGTGTAGTAGCATGATTGCTAATAGGTCGTCATCAAGAGTGACTCCCATCGACTTGAGCTTGTCTTTTGCGTCGAAGAAATGCTTTAGGTGAGTTTCGATATTGCCACCATCCGCCATTTTATGTTGCGTGAGTGTCTTGTAAAGGGCAGCTTTGCAAGCCGGTGCTTTCGAAGCGTACTCAGACTGCAGCTTTTTCCATGCATCGTTTGATGTAATGCATCCTTTTACGTCGGATAAGAGTGGAGGAGAGATGCATAAAAGTAGTTCGGCTTTCGCCTTGCGGTCCTTGGCTAGCCATGCTTTGTATGCTGTCTCCGCTGCGGCTCTTGCGTTGTCGTCCACTCCTTCCAGACTGGGAGCTGCGATTTCTCCTGATACATATTCCCACATATCATTCTTTATGAGCAATGCCTCGACTTGAATAGCCCACGTATCGTAATTTTCTCGAGTCAAGATCTCAAAACGTGGAGAGTGCGTTGTGCCTTGACTGTCCGCCATGTTGGTATTCGTCAGGTTCACGCCGGCTTTATAACCTTAGCTCGCACTTTTGGATGATTAGGTATGACGACTCGTTTTAAAACACGTTTATGCAGTTTGACGCGTGAAGAATGTTATTCCACGATGCTCTGGGCCCATAACCTTTTGGCAGTACAATACACGACATCTGACGGATAAGAAAGAATCTGCTTTTAAATTATGTAAAGGGACAAAATACAAAATAATATAGATTAATATATATATATATATATCTATTTAACAAAAATATAGTAATAAAAAAACATGTGCTATTACTAAAACAGATGATCATTATGTTTATTACTTTTAAACAACAAATGGAGGAGGCTTCATCTTCATCTGCAGTGGCTACGATTCTCAATGTACCAGGATAGAACAAAAATAGTTAAAGACATGCTTAAAGTACCTCACGATACAAAGGCTAATTTCGATAAGAATTGTATAGTTCTGCTTAAAATAACTTGGAAGTATGTCGCCAAAAAAATAGATTTGTCTTATACAATTAACTTGCTTGTTAATATTGGCCTGATTTTGACAATGATTATTTTATTATTTGTTGTAGTGCTACTGTTCAAAATACAGGAGGCAGAGGAAGTAGCAGCGGTAGCAGCAGCAGCAGAAGCAAGTGTTTCTGCCTCAGAAGCTACTTTTGGATATCAAGACCATGGGGAGGATGATTGTAGAGATTTTTCTGAGACTGGTAGTAACTACTCTGGAGGTAGGGGTCGTGGTAGAAAAAAAAAAGGTAGTTTTTGCAGTGGCCACTCCAAAAAATTTACATGAACCTCAAGCTCGACCAAGTAAAAGCTTTATTTCGTTAATATAGTTTCAGTTTTAGTTGGAAGGAGAAACAAGTGCAGTTAAATGATTGTATTCTTGTTATTTGTAGGACATCGAAGATCAGTAGCAGAGCAGGTAGTTCACATGCAAGTTTCGCAAGGGGTTAAGCTAGAGATAAAACACAAGCGTCAAGCGCATGGAGACCTGGTCTTGTCGATTTTTGTCATTGATGTCAAAAAGGTTTTCAAATGAATGTTTCAACTACGACTTAAAACCTTGTAGAATGGAAAGAAGCTTTACTCAACAAGTGTGCGACTTCCCAGATATGAAAAAGATGAATTCAATGTGGTAATTCATTTTCAATTCAACGAAATAGACAAAGTTACGCCAGATGGTAATTCGTTTCAGGTATTCCGGCAAAACTTTGTCTTGTACCAATTTCGATTAAATCAGTAGCAAGCCATCAATGCTGTCAGTCATTTTGGAATTCGATTGTTTCATCCTGATGCCAGCGTTTCATCCGGTTTCATCAACTGCCAGCGTTGAAATATGTCACCTGGAATAATCGTCGTCATTTCACCGACGAAAAGATTTATCATTGATCAAGTGTTAAAACTCATTTCGTTGGAATGTAAGTGTTGTATATTGATTAACTTTTGTCTCCAAATTTTCGTGCTACAAAACCCGATTAATTTCAAATTCTAGCGGCTCATTTGTCGCGCAGCTTCTCAAATGAATAAGCTTAAACAGTTTATCGGCAAATGGCAAAGCAACACTGTCCTCCACTCTGCTCTGGTAGCCTTGTACGAAAAAGGACAGCTGTTGAGGTTCGTGATCGAAGAAGCTCACTGTTTCAGTCAGTGGGGCTACAATTTCAGGCTATATTACAAAAAACTCTAGCCACTGAGAAACTACTATAACAAGGTTCCTACGATGGCATTGAACACCACCGCGACTCAAAAAGTTAGAATCGATTTTTTCTTACCAGCAAAAATAAGCCTAATGACAAGATTTTTTTTTAATTGTTATCGAATTTTTAGTCTTCATTTGTATGTCTTCAATAAGTAGAAATAAAATACAAACGAGCATAATGTAAACAATGAGAGTCTTTTTTTTTAATATTCCAAAAGTTTTATGCCATTTAAAAATTAATATAGGATATGTTGTACAACGAATCAATAGAAATAAAAAATAAATGTATATAAATTATAATCTAGTTAACCAAACATCTTTTCAGTAGTATTAAGGTAGTAAAATTACAGAGATAGTACAATCGTCTGGTTTTATAAATTTTCATTTAAAGGTTTTACAAGACGTACACCATTTTCGGTACTACATTTCGAGCATTTTTTGTTATTATTTTCTTAAAATATTTACTAATGTAGGCGGCTACTTATTGAATTATCAGATTTTGATGCGTGAATCAATGATGGAAAATTTAAAATCTAAACGCAATAATGATTTGTTTACGCAGTACACTGTTCTGACGAACAAAAAAATTACTATCTGGAATTTTAGACAAGCCTACACAATTTAAATCATAATAACAAAGGCAAGCTTAACACAAAATAAACACTGCGCCTTCAACACCATCATTATTTTTCTGACAAATAGAACATACCCAGGTTGTGTTATTAAATTATCATTAGATTTTCAAATGTTAAAAAATTGTGATTACTTACCATTATTTTAAATATAATTCTTATTTATACAACATAAATTTACACATTTTACGTTATCTAAAGGAATCTCATTTTGAAGCTTAGACGTTTTTTTTTTTTTAATTGTATTGTTGTTTTCAAAGAGTGTCTTGGCTTACCCATAATTGTTGGTGCTTTAGGCAAAAACATGTTATTTTTCTTTTCGACTGCATCACTATAGACATTGTCTGTGTTATAATGATTTTAATGTCCTTATTTTCAGTCCAAAATTTTAATAGATCAGTTAAAAATCGTAACTTTTCGTCAAAATTTATGATCACCCTCGTACATTCATCTAATTTTTTGAAAAGCTTTCTAATCCGATTACGCTTTTGGGGCACAGACAACTTATCAACACAAGTTTTAGTTGTAATAAACTTGAGATTTTTTAGTTTTGCTATTGCACTATCCAAATCTGATATTTTTTTATGATTAATATCTATAACGACCATGGCAATCAGGATACTATTTGACTAATATTTTTTCATTTCCATTAAGTTTGTTAATTTCTGTAAATACTTTAGTCCACACGAATGAGAAGCAATGTTGGTCAGGTCATCAATCAACTCATTAATTCGAATTTGCTTCAACTGATTTTTTTTTAACCCAGCGTGCGTTTTTTCTGTAATGTCTATCGGATACTGAGGGACTATTTTATTTTGATTGAAGATTCTGTGATTTTGTCGGCAAAATTGTTTTGTCCATCGCTCATTGACTATACCAAGCTTGAGTCATATAAAGAGAGCCCAAGTATTTCTCTAACAGCAAAGATGTGTTGGCATGGTAAATCGTATGAAACTTGAACCACACAGTTACATGTTGTAGCTGTCGTTATACGACGAGAGGCCTTTATTATAAACTCGTTATTTTCCATAATAAAACTTAAAAAATGTCTTCGAATCAATTCTTCTTAAACTATAGCGAACGGTTTACTCATCAATAAATTGTAATACTTCTTTTCCTCAATAGAAGATGAACGCGTCGGTAAAGTATGTCCAAAATTCATTACTATTTGATTTTTAACTTCATTTTGGTGGAATTCAATCCAATCAAAGAAAGTTTCTACTAGTTGTAGTAAGGTTAACAAAAGTCCAATAAGATCTTTCAGTTTTTGATTCAAACTCTCACATCGGTTGTTGGTGCGATTAAAGAAGTGTTTAGTCGAATCGACTAAAATTTGCAGACCGCCTCGTGAGCGGTGGAGGATCAACCTCGCAGCACGCCGAAGGTGGCAGCACACCGAATTCACACAAAATTCATCACATATTCACATATGCAATCGCCGGTCAATTTCTTTCTTATCTTCAGTAGAAAAAAAAAAGGTAGTTTTTGCAGTGGCCACTCCAAAAAATTTTCATGAACCTTAAGCTCGACCAAGTAAAAGCTTCATTTCGTTAATATAGTTTCAGTTTTAGTTGGAAGGAGAAACAAGTGCAGTTAAATGATTGTATTCTTGTTATTTGTAGGACATCGAAGATCAGTAGCAGAGCAGGTAGTTCACATGCAAGTTTCGCAAGGGGTTAAGCTAGAGATAAAACACAAGCGTCAAACGCATGCAGACCTGGTCTTGTCGATTTTTGTCATTGATGTCAAAAAGGTTTTCAAATGAAAGTTTCAACTATGACTTAAAACCTTGTAGAATGGAAAGAAGCTTTACTCAACAAGTGTGCGACTTCCCAGATATAAAAAAGATGAATTCAATGTGGTAATTCATTTTCAATTCAACGAAATAGACAAAGTTACGCCAGATGGTAATTCGTTTCAGGTATTCCGGCAAAACTTTGTCTTGTACCAGTTTCGATTAAATCAGTAGCAAGCCATCAATGCTGTCAGTCATTTTGGAATTCGATTGTTTCATCCTGATGCCAGCGTTTCATCCGGTTTCATCAACTGCCAGCGTTTAAATATGTCACCTGGAATAATCGTCGTCATTTCACCGCCGAAAAGATTTATCATTGATCAAGTGTTAAAACTCATTTCGTTGGAATGTAAGTGTTGTATATCGATTAACTTTTGTCTCCAAATTTTCGTGCTACAAAACCCGATTAATTTCAAATTCTAGCGGCTCATTTGTCGAGCAGCTTGTCAAATGAATAAGCTTAAACAGTTTATCGGCAAATGGCAAAGCAACACTGTCCTCCACTCTGCTCTGGCAGCCTTGTACGGAAAAAGACAGCTGTTGAGGTTCGTGATCGAAGAAGTTCACTGTTTCAGTCAGTGGGGCTACAATTTCAGGCTATATTACAAAAAATCTAGCCGCTGAGAAACAACTATAACGAGGTTCCTACGATGGCATTGAACACCACCGCGACTCAAAAAGTTAGAATCGTTTTTTTCTTACCAGCAAAAATAAACCTAATTTGTATGTCTTCAATAAGTAGATATAAAATACAAACGAGCATAATGTGAACGATGAGAGTCTTTTTTTTTAATATTCCAAAAGTTTTATGCCATTTAAAAATTAATATAGGATATGTTGTACAACGAATCAATAGAAATAAAAAATAAATGTATATAAATTATAATCTAGTTAACCAAACATCTTTTCAGTAGTATTAAGGTAGTAAAATTACAGAGATAGTACAATCGTCTGGTTTTATAAATTTTCATTTAAAGGTTTTACAAGACGTACACCATTTTCGGTACTATATTTCGAGCATTTTTTGTTATTATTTTCTTAAAATATTTACTAATTTAGGCGGCTATGTATTAAATTATCAGATTTTGATGCGTGAATCAGTGATGGAAAATTTAAAATGTAAATGCAATAAAGATTTGTTTACGCAGTACACTGTTCTGACGATCAACAAAAATTACTATCTGGAATTTCAGACAAGCCTACGCAATTTAAATCATAATAACAAAGGCAAGCTTCACACAAAATAAACACTGCGCCCTCAACACCATCATTATTTATCTGACAAATAGAACATATCCAGGTTGTGTTACGTTTTTTAATCATTTTTTTCAGTTTTTTAAAACTTTTAACTGTTAGGTATTCTTGGAGTATCATCATCAAGTCTTGATTATTTATGTTACAAAATGATTCAGCGAGATTAAACTTTAAATCTTGTGGTTTTACTTTATACTCCTTGTTTAAAATATTATCTACAGCAAACTTCGGTAGCTCTAGCCAATGTAGCATTGTTTTCAATTTCAGCTCTCTTGTCTTATTAACAAACGCAGTTCTTGTTTTTACTTCATTAGGTGAGATCAAACGAAAGGATGTATTTGGTTCTACCAATGTTTCTGGTTCACTGCTATATACTTCAATCTCCCAATCATTCTTTTTATTTTGGTAGTGGATATTTATCTTTGACCTGCAATAAAAAAAAATCAATTTATATGAATTTTTATTTTGAAAACTCAGCAC
>NW_019379502.1:1293999-1304477 GCF_000648655.2 Copidosoma floridanum | reverse complement strand
AAAAAAAAAAATAAATAGCGTGTTATTAACATTTATTGTTTTTTATGGGAAGGGGTGGGCGTTCTGTACATACACTCACGCACACACGTAAGCTTGTATTTTATGCGTGAATGCATAAATATCTACAATAATATTGAGATATTTACTGATCAACATCCTGGAACATTTTGAATTTCCCGCCACTTGCGACGTTGCCGTTGCGTTTCGGTCGAGCTTTTATTTAATTTTTTATTTATAAACGAATCAGACGATCGTCGCAAAACTTGGTATACATCAAATTAATAACATTATCTGTAACATATAAAAAAATTGGCCAAATTCACTGGCCCAATTTGCTTAAAACTGTGATTTAGTCAGTTCTCCCATAAGCGACAGTGTTAAAATGACTTAACTTTGAAATTCAATATCTCGAAAACGAAACAGAGGAACCTCTTTAAATTTTGACTGGTTTATTGTAACAACAATAAAAACGTCTGGTCAAAATTTCAGAAAAATTCGTTGGAAAATTCAATCACTACCGAACGTCCTTAAAAAGGGAAGGGGAGTCTTGCAACTACTTTGGGTGGGCGCGCCGGGTCAGTTCCGAACTAGCTGTCTATACAGAGCGGTCTACAGTTGTCAACTGCGATCTCGAATACCTGGCATAGTTGGGTATTACATTCGTCCTACTGGTTTCTACATCTTTCCTCATCATCATCAAGCACACATGTATCTGGGGGTCACCTTTTTGGGGTTAATTTCTCTCACGCTTTCCTTTTTTTTATCATCATCGTCATCTGCATCATCTTCGAAAAGCTCGGCGTGCTGCGAGTAAAGCACGGCGAAAATCCGCTTCACGGACCGTGTGACGTTTGTCGATTCGTGAGTTTTTCGAGACACGTGCGGACGCGCACGTATACGTTTTATTTAAATATATCTTCGTTCGTGGCTCATAATCAGTGTATTTTTAATTTATTTCACCTAGTTCATTCCCATCCTCCGTTCCGATAAATTCAGCAAAATTGTCTTTTTTTAGGTGGATTTTAATTAATCAGTTGTAAATTGAGTAGTATTTTTGTGCCGCGATCCCTCCTAAATTCTAAGTAACAAATTAGTTGACTTCGTCAAAATAGACGCAGCCAACAGGGCAGCAATACTCTTGCTACAATTCAAGAAGGTTTTAGCATGCGTTGGATACAATGACCATTCCTCTTTAATTGGGTGCCAATTATACAAAAAATAATTTTGTGCACATTTTGGAAACTCTGTTTGAATTATGTTGAAGAACTTATCGTATTCTAAGTCATCTTTTGAATATGCTATCTTTGTAAGAATATCTAAGCAATGTTGTTTATCTTCTTTGTTTAAAAGCATTTTGTTTATTTTCCTCTTAAAAGTTTCCAAGGGATGATATAAACACAAAAGTTTTTTTACCTGAGGAAAAAATTTTTCAACAGAATTACGTTGAGTGACATTTTTGTCACTCATAAAATATAAAATTTTGTTACAACTCGATTCCCCATGATGTTTCCTAAAACACTTGAAAATCCAATCGTAAGTAGCTTGATCCTCACGACGGACTATAGCGACACCAACGAGCTCTGTCAAAAAATTTCCATCTTCAACCAAAAACAAGATAACAATGAAATTATTTCTCGACAACTTGTAGGTACCGTCAAAATAAACAGTCTCTCCCTATGCTTGAAGTGATACTATCATATCTCTTGTAGTAAATAAAGAATAATCTCCAGATAACTCTTGATTTTGTTTCAATACATCAACATTTGTTCCTGAAAAATTCCAAAATATTAAAAACAGTTTTTACTTTATGTAGCTCTTATTATTATTATTATTATTTTTATTTTATTTTTTNGGAAGGAGAAACAAGTGCAGTTAAATGATTGTTTTCTTGTTATTTGTAGGACATCGAAGGTCAGTAGCAGAGCAGGTAGTTCACATGCAAGTTTCGCAAGGGGTTAAGCTAGAGATAAAACACAAGCGTCAAACGCATGCAGACCTGGTCTTGTCGATTTTTGTCATTGATGTCAAAAAGGTTTTCAAATGAATGTTTCAACTACGACTTAAAATCTTGTAGAATGGAAAGAAGCTTTACTCAACATGTGTGCGACTTCCCAGATATGAAAAAGATGAATTCAATGTGGTAATTCATTTTCAATTCAACGAAATAGACAAAGTTACGCCAGATGGTAATTCGTTTCAGGTATTCCGGCAAAACTTTGTCTTGTACCAATTTCGATTAAATCAGTAGCAAGCCATCAATGCTGTCAGTCATTTTGGAATTCGATTGTTTCATCCTGATGCCAGCGTTTCATCCGGTTTCATCAACTGCCAGCGTTGAAATATGTCACCTGGAATAATCGTCGTCATTTCACCGCCGAAAAGATTTATCATTGATCAAGTGTTAAAACTCATTTCGTTGGAATGTAAGTGTTGTACATCGATTAACTTTTGTCTCCAAATTTTCGTGCTACAAAACCCGATTAATTTCAAATTCTAGCGGCTCATTTGTCGAGCAGCTTGTCAAATGAATAAGCTTAAACAGTTTATCGGCAAATGGCAAAGCAACACTGTCCTCCACTCTGCTCTGGAAGCCTTGTACGAAAAAAGACAGCTGTTGAGGTTCGTGATCGAAGAAGTTCACTGTTTCAGTCAGTGGGGCTACAATTTCAGGCTATGTTACAAAAAACTGTAGCCACTAAGAAACAACCATAACAAGGTTCCCACGATGGCATTGAACACCATCGTGACTCAAAAAGTTGGAGTTGATTTTTTCTTTCCAGCAAAAATGAACCTAATTTGTATGTCTCCAATAAGTAGATATAAAATACAAACGAGCATAATGTGAACAATGAGAGTCTTTTTTTTTTTAATATTCCAAAAGTTTTATGCCATTTAAAAATTAATATAGGATATGTTGTACGACGAATCAATAGAATTAAAAAATAAATGTATATAAATTGCAATCTAATTAACCAAACATCTTTTCAGTAGTATTAAGGTAGTAAAATTACAAAGATAGTACAATCGTCTGGTTTTATAAATTTTTATTTAAAGGTTTTACAAGACGTACACCATTTTCGGTACTAAATTGCGAGCATTTTTTGTTATTATTTTCTTAAAATATTTACTAATGTAGGCGGCTACTTATTGAATTATCAGATTTTGATGCGTGAATCAATGATGGAAAATTTAAAATCTAAACGCAATAATGATTTGTTTACGCAGTACACTGTTCTGACGAACAAAAAAATTACTATCTGGAATTTTAGACAAGCCTACACAATTTAAATCATAATAACAAAGGCAAGCTTAACACAAAATAAACACTGCGCCTTCAACACCATCATTATTTTTCTGACAAATAGAACATACCCAGGTTGTGTTATTAAATTATCATTAGATTTTCAAATGTTAAAAAATTGTGATTACTTACCATTATTTTAAATATAATTCTTATTTATACAACATAAATTTACACATTTTACGTTATCTAAAGGAATCTCATTTTGAAGCTTAGACGTTTTTTTTTTTTTAATTGTATTGTTGTTTTCAAAGAGTGTCTTGGCTTACCCATAATTGTTGGTGCTTTAGGCAAAAACATGTTATTTTTCTTTTCGACTGCATCACTATAGACATTGTCTGTGTTATAATGATTTTAATGTCCTTATTTTCAGTCCAAAATTTTAATAGATCAGTTAAAAATCGTAACTTTTCGTCAAAATTTATGATCACCCTCGTACATTCATCTAATTTTTTGAAAAGCTTTCTAATCCGATTACGCTTTTGGGGCACAGACAACTTATCAACACAAGTTTTAGTTGTAATAAACTTGAGATTTTTTAGTTTTGCTATTGCACTATCCAAATCTGATATTTTTTTATGATTAATATCTATAACGACCATGGCAATCAGGATACTATTTGACTAATATTTTTTCATTTCCATTAAGTTTGTTAATTTCTGTAAATACTTTAGTCCACACGAATGAGAAGCAATGTTGGTCAGGTCATCAATCAACTCATTAATTCGAATTTGCTTCAACTGATTTTTTTTTAACCCAGCGTGCGTTTTTTCTGTAATGTCTATCGGATACTGAGGGACTATTTTATTTTGATTGAAGATTCTGTGATTTTGTCGGCAAAATTGTTTTGTCCATCGCTCATTGACTATACCAAGCTTGAGTCATATAAAGAGAGCCCAAGTATTTCTCTAACAGCAAAGATGTGTTGGCATGGTAAATCGTATGAAACTTGAACCACACAGTTACATGTTGTAGCTGTCGTTATACGACGAGAGGCCTTTATTATAAACTCGTTATTTTCCATAATAAAACTTAAAAAATGTCTTCGAATCAATTCTTCTTAAACTATAGCGAACGGTTTACTCATCAATAAATTGTAATACTTCTTTTCCTCAATAGAAGATGAACGCGTCGGTAAAGTATGTCCAAAATTCATTACTATTTGATTTTTAACTTCATTTTGGTGGAATTCAATCCAATCAAAGAAACTTTCTACTAGTTGTAATAAGGTTAACAAAAGTCCAATAAGATCTTTGAGTTTTTGATTCAAACTCTCACATCGGTTGTTGGTGCGATTAAAGAAGGTTTTAGCATAATTGGGTGCCAATTATACAAAAAATAATTTTGTGCACATTTTGGAAACTCTGTTTGAATTATGTTGAAGAACTTATCGTATTCTAAGTCATCTTTTGAATATGCTATCTTTGTAAGAATATCTAAGCAATGTTGTTTATCTTCTTTGTTTAAAAGCATTTTGTTTATTTTCCTCTTAAAAGTTTCCAAGGGATGATATAAACACAAAAGTTTTTTTACCTGAGGAAAAAATTTTTCAACAGAATTACGTTGAGTGAAATTTTTGTCACTCATAAAATATAAAATTTTGTTACAACTCGATTCCCCATGATGTTTCCTAAAACACTTGAAAATCCAATCGTAAGTAGCTTGATCCTCACGACGGACTATAGCGACACCAACGAGCTCTGTCAAAAAATTTCCATCTTCAACCAAAAACAAGATAACAATGAAATTATTTCTCGTAGCTGTCGTTATACGACGAGAGGCCTTTATTATAAACTCGTTATTTTCCATAATAAAACTTAAAAAATGTCTTCGAATCAATTCTTCTTGAACTATAGCGAACGGTTTACTCATCAATAAATTGTAATACTTCTTTTCCTCAATAGAAAATGAACGCGTCGGTAAAGTATGTCCCAAATTCATTACTATTTGATTTTTAACTTCATTTTGGTGGAATTCAATCCAATCAAAGAAACTTTCTACTAGTTGTAATAAGGTTAACAAAAGTCCAATAAGATCTTTGAGTTTTTGATTCAAACTCTCACATCGGTTGTTGGTGCGATTAAAGAAGGTTTTAGCATAATTGGGTGCCAATTATACAAAAAATAATTTTGTGCACATTTCGGAAACTCTGTTGGAATTATGTTGAAGAACTTATCGTATTCCAAGTCATCTTTGAATATGCTANTAAAACAGCTATAATAATGTATAAAATTCAGCTATAAATATAGCTATAAATTACAGCTGTAATCTTTTCACAAATTTTAAATAAAAATTAGTTTAAAATCAGATTTTTTCAACACACATCGATCAGTATAGACGGTATCATCCGTGTGATAACAGTAAAATTGAGGGCCTAAAGTATTTTTAAACAATTTTTAACAAACTTGAAATTGTATATGGTTTCTTGTTTTTTTTTCTACTTATTCAAAAATACTTCAGGCCCCCAGTTTTACTGTTATCATATGGATGATACCATCTCTACTGATCGATATATGTTGAAAAAATCTGATTTTAAACTAATTTTTATTCATTATTTGTGAAAAAGTTACAGCTGTAGTTTATAGCTATATTTATAGCTGAATTTCATACATTATTATAGCTGTTTTATAGGTAGTTATAGCTNTTGAAAAAATCTGATTTTAAACTAATTTTTATTCATTATTTGTGAAAAAGTTACAGCTGTAGTTTATAGCTATATTTATAGCTGAATTTCATACATTATTATAGCTGTTTTATAGGTAGTTATAGCTATAATTATAGCTATAAATGATAGGCATATTAATAGCTATAAATTTTTGACTGAGACCAACCGTCTACACTCTGGTGGAGGATCTAACTGTTAACATACCGTGTTAAGCATAATTTGCATTTTCATTTTATGAAAAAATATTTAATCTTATTGTTACCTCTGTATCCGAGTGGTTAATATGTGTTAAGCATGCACGACTAATACCAAGAAACTGTCCATCTTGAGATGCTTGCAATCGTATTGCAGCCGGACAGCCAACTTTAGTTGAACTGTAAAAAGAAATTTACATTTTAGATGATTTAAAAATTTTAAAAACTCTACATAACTAGATTTAAATGTTTTACAGCTTATTTCTCCCAGTAGCCTTAGATGGGTCTTTTCGAAGACCGTGTTTACACGTAAATTCAATACTGTGGTATTTTAAGTCTTCTTTTACAATTTTTTTAGTTTCGTNAAATTTTAAAAACTCTACATAACTAGATTTAAATGTTTTACAGCTTATTTCTCCCAGTAGCCTTAGATGGGTCTTTTCGAAGACCGTGTTTACACGTAAATTCAATACTGTGGTATTTTAAGTCTTCTTTTACAATTTTTTTAGTTTCGTTATTAGAATTGATAAGTTTTGATTTGCGGATAACGAATTTTTGTGAAGTCTCTTTTTCAAGATCATCTCGGGATACTCGAAATTTACCAAATGATATTACGGACGTCCTCCGATTGAAAATGTCTGTTACAATCAGATAAAAAAAATATTGAACTATAATTAACTATGAATTTGCACCAGATATATCTCATAAAATCTCTTACTATGTACGAGAAATTAATTAATCCTGAAAAGCACCTAAGGCAGGTAAACTAAAAGGAATTTCTGAAGTTTTATCAGATCCTTTCCTTTTAAATTAAAATAATTTCTGGTAAAATTATAATTTTATAAGAACGATTCAGAGTGATTTTGTTCAATAAGAATGTATTGGTCTACTTTAATTTAACAATTGTATGAGTTTTATACTCAATTGTTACTTACGAGATTGTATGGGTGTTTTGTATTTTCTTCTTAAATATAAAATTAAATAAGATGTAAGTACTTACTTGAAAAATTTGATTGAGATCGTGATAACAGTTATACCCGCATTTTTTCACATTGTTTATTACATGTTGTGGATTTAATTACATGCGTAAACTAGAAAGAATTTATAAGTCTTTATCAGATCTGTTTCATTTACATTAAAAAATTACTGGCATGAATATTATTTTATAAGAACCTTCCAAAACGATTTTGTTGAACTAGAATTTATTGATCAATTTAAATTAAATCCATTTTATGATATTTACTCAGTTGTACCTTACAAGATGATATAAGTTTTAGGCAATTCAAGTTTTTTTACGTGCATAGCACTATCGTATTTAACGGAAATAATTACAACGTTTATTTATTCACTAGAATTACATAAATTACTTGTTGAAGTTTAGTACCATAATATGTACAGTTTAAAAGTTAGGTTGTGTTCGACTTTGTCCCTATTTAAGGAATAATCTTGAAAATTGGTCATTTATTGTATGTATAATAAAATTTTTCTCATGAATTCATAAAGATAAATAAAACATACAACTACTACAATTTTTTTATCAAGTAAGTTGCATAATAAATACATTAATATTCATATACCATGAATAGGGACATATTCCACGAATAGGGACATTTACCTTATGTAGAGGGATACTGTTCAGCTGGTAATGTGTGTATTAATGTGTATACAATAAGAATAAACCACTCCTATGTTAGAGTCAGAATAATACGTGAATCTGCATTTATCTAAGACATCGGACGGATTATTAAATATTTACCTGAAGCTACGAATCTTCTGTCTCTGTGTATGCGTATTTATTTACAAATAAAAAGAAAGGGATATATTTCTTTCATTAAAACAATAGAACTTTGAGTGGCACTGTATACTGTAGACTATAAAAGTGTACATTAGATTTTTTTGGAAAAATTAACTCTCGTAAGAACTCAAAAATGATAGACTTTTTTACGTGATTATATATATTTTTTGAAGAGAAACAATTTTTATGACATTGAAACAGAAGTGATACGTCTCATAAAGTCTTTTTAAAACCTTAACATTTACCAGGATTTTGCACCTGGAATTACTGAAGAAAACAGCTTTCTTAAAAAAATTANCTTTTTTACGTGATTATATATTTTTTGAAGAGAAACAATTTTTATGACATTGAAACAGAAGTGATACGTCTCATAAAGTCTTTTTAAAACCTTAACATTTACCAGGATTTTGCACCTGGAATTACTGAAGAAAACAGCTTTCTTAAAAAAATTAAGATGAATACGATCTCTAGTAAAATCTAATAAAATCTTTTACGCGTATTTACTTACTTATATGTGTATAAAAAACTCTTTTAAATTAAGCAGTTTGGATATCATAAAAATTTTACTGGCAATTCCTTGTTTATTCTGACAAACATCGGTAATCATATACCAGTTATCATACCATTTGAAATGAATACAATTTGTGTTGGTTAAACCTGATATAAACTAATAAAAAAGTTATCTGATAGTATCTTAAGTATTTCTATATAGTTTAGTCTTATCAATTCTCATTCAAATTATGCACTCACATAATAAAACATTTTATGCAAGAAAATCCTCTTAAAGACAAATNTTTCGAAGACCGTGTTTACACGTAAATTCAATACTGTGGTATTTTAAGTCTTCTTTTACAATTTTTTTAGTTTCGTTATTAGAATTAATAAGTTTAAACTTAATTTGATTTGATTTGCGGATAACGAATTTTTGTGAATTCTCTTTTTCAAGAGCATCTAGGGATATTCGAAATTTACCAAATGATTTAAAGGACGTCCCTGCTTCAAGTTTCTTGGCGCACAGTTTGGTCATTTTTTTCTTCAAGAATTGTAATAATCTATGGCTAATATTTCAATGTGAACACACTGCTGCAATCTCTGAAGCCGATAAAAAAATCCTTTTTGTGTGTGGATTACTTATAGTCACAAAGTTAAGACAATAAATTACAGTTCCAGCTCAACGGCCAAAAATCATATAATATAAGTATTATTAAAGTGACAAACTAATTAGATCAACAGATACCTACATCATATATTGCGGGTCTGCTACTTGAGTCTTCTTTACACCATATTTACATAGTTCTAGGTATCTAATGAGAATACATATAGATATACAGATTACTGCACAAAATCAGCTTTGCTATCAAAAGTCGCCGTTTATGGACACAATTGTCCTTGAGGACTCGAATCTAAAAACTATGGACTCTACAGTTATGAGGGTGTACAACGTTAGGTAGTTTACAAGTATGAAAGTCGTGCTTTGAAAAAAAAATCATAAATTTTACAAAAGCATTTTTTTGGTCGTTCCTAAGTACCAGAGTTGCCGACTGCCGGGCTGTCGTGGTGTGCCGACTGCCTGCCGACGTGCCGACTAGGGATTAACAATACTATTCGATACCTTGATACTTAGTACACATCTATACTTTCTCACAAGTATCGATACTTTAATACATGCAAGTATAATTGATATTTTTTCTAAAGATAAATTGATTTGCTATTTTAAAACACATTATTTTTTAACTCGCATTTTTTCATTTTCGTGCCCTGGACCAGTCTTGCCCGAATAATCATACGAGAATCAAAATTTACCTATAAGGACCCAGTAGTAGATAACAACCCAGTAGTCTATATAAGCCCTATGTGCTTATGCAATTTAAAATCCAACCTAACCTACATATATAGTGGTACAAAATACGTGGTTCTCGACTACTGGGAGTACTGCCAGTCTTCGGTCCTTCTTTACTTTCTATATTGAATCATTTTTAGTTAAGCACGAAAAATTGGCTGCGCTCATTTTAGAGCTAGAAAATCTGAAAAATCAAGAATTCATTGATTTTGAACTTTATCGGTTAAAAGGTAATATATTAGCACAGGGATCCATTTATATTGCAAAATATCAATAATTGTATATTTAATTTAGCTCTCAGAGTTTATTTTATTTTTTTTAGGTATATCTATACAAAAGTATATGCAACACACAAAATGGAGAAGCCTGACATGGAGACAAAATGCCACCAAATGGAGAACCACTCAAAAATCATTTGTGAAACCAAATTTGACCCACTCGTCGTAAACTCCATTTTTGAATCTTTCGAAGACTTTCGCATTCTTTACGATAGCTTCCTAAAACTTTATCAATTGGAGTACAAATATCGCTCCACAAAATATGTCGCAAATGACCCAAGAGCTCAGAAAAAAGGATTTAATCCCAAGATTGTGTACAGCGAGTTTTTTGTTCAAAGCAAAGGAAAACACTCCAATGATAAAACCCGGTAAAAAAATTATTTCATAATTTTATTTGCAACAAAA
>NW_019379502.1:1246914-1257979 GCF_000648655.2 Copidosoma floridanum | reverse complement strand
CACTGCTGGAAAAAATCAGCTGATTTGTCAGCTGATTAATCAGCTGATTTCTGATGCCAAATCATCAGCTGATTTTTCGCACTTTAAAGTTTTACCAATGACATAATAATATTCCATTAAAAAGTTTAAGCAAACAACTCAGAAGAAAAAGTAACTGTCAGAGCCAACAAAAAATGAGAACAAGAGATCGCGATAAATAACAAAGTTCATGCTGAGCCAAAATATCATAAGTCCTACACAAGTGAAAAAATACAAGTCCTAATTGAGCAAAAACTTACTTTCGGAATTTTAAATTCGTGATATACAAACAATTTTAAAATGATAAAGGTATCTCAAAATTTCATCTTTTTAAAACTCATAAAAAAAAAAAGTCCCACTGCACCGAAAAACTACAAGTCCCATTGCAGCGAAAAAATACAAGTCCTGACGGGCAAAAACTCAATTAAAATTTCGCAATTCGTGCATAGACATAAACATAAAAATATTCGAGATATCTTGAAATTTGCGAAATTATAATTGAGTTTTTGCCCGTCAGCACTTGTATTTTTCTGCCGGAATGGGACTTGTATTTTTGCTGTAGCGAAACTTTTTTTTTAATGAAAAGAAAAAAAAAAAATTGAATTTCAAGATATTTTGAATATTTTTATGTTTATTATGATGCACGAATTTCGAATTTTTAAATTGAGTTTTTGCCCGTCAGGACTTGTATTTTTCCGCCGGAATGGGACTTGTATTTTTGCTGTAGCGAAACTTTTTTTTTTTTGAAAAGAAAAAAAAAAATTGAATTTCAACATATCTTGAATATTTTTATGTTTATTATGATGCACGAATTTCGAATTTTTAAATTAAGTTTTTGCCCGTCAGGACTTGTATTTTTTCGCTGCAATGGGACTTGTATTTTTTCGGTGCAGTGGGACTTATGTTTTTCATGAGTTTTAAAAAGATGAAATTTTGAGATACCTTTATCATTTTAAAATTGTTTGTATATCACGAATTTAAAATTCCGAAAGTAAGTTTTTGCTCAATTAGGACTTGTATTTTTTCACTTGTGTAGGACTTATGATATTTTGGCTCAGCATGAACTTTGTTATTTATCGCAATCTCTTGTCCTCATTTTTTGTTGGCTCTGACAGTTACTTTTTCTTCTGAGTTGTTTGCTAAAACTTTTTAATGGAATATTATTATGTCATTGATAAAACTTTAAAGTGCAAAAAATCAGCTGATGATTTGGCATCAGAAATCAGCTGATTAATCAGCTGACAAAGCAGCTGATTTTTTCCAGCAGTGTTACTGGTCTCTTTAATTATTTATGATTAATGAAATATAATAACGCAAGCCTCTATCTTTATACAATCTGGGCGCCTAGTGGTCGCTTTGAATATTTGCAATATATAGAATAATGTTATCGCTTTTCCCCACATGACCTGGGAGGCTTGCATTATTTAATTGATATAAAATAATTATAGTGACCAGCAAATACTTCTTGTTGTATGGGGATGGATGCTCGCGTTTTTATTTTATTAATCATAAATAATTAGAACGACCCGTAAGTGCTCTGAATTGTGTGAGGATAGGCATTTGCATTATTATTTCATTAATTATAAATAATGAAAGCAACCTGTAAGTTCTTTGGGTCGTGTTGGGTTTGGTGCTTGCTTGGGTAATCAAAAATTTTATTAGTCATTTAAACTTATGAGGCTGCTTGTTTGCCTATTGGGTTATGGGGTTAAGTAGCTTGGGATCGGTTTATTAAGTTATTGTGCATGAAATTGTGTTGAGTTATCCGGAGATTCGCGTCTTGCAATATACAGCCAACTTGAATTTTCCGTAAGTTTGCCAGTCACATTTGGGGAGAACTACTGGCCTTCTTCCGCCTCCCATTCAGCAGTTGCATTTTTCTTACTAGGTTCTGTAGCTATATATATGAGATCTAGTGATAAAAATTCAAAATCATATCCTCCTAACCTAACACTGAGAGTAACAGTAGCGCAAAGACAGATAGAGTAAAATTACATAAATTTTGATGATTACCCAACTGTACAGAAAGAGAATTTTGGTGTTCATTGCAACTTAGACAATTTTCGAAATAATCTGAATAAATCGTACCTGCAGGTTAACTTTGTAAGGAGCTGAAGTAAACCGAGGTCTGCCTTATTACGACGGCACTTGTCAATTTGCTAACTCCATCACTTTCAAATTCTGTAACATCGCACACATGCAGACTACTTTCAACCAAAACTGTTTACCTTTTTTTATGGCTTTATAGTTAGAACAAATCGAGTGTGTGATATTCCTAAATGGGGCCTGTTTTTATGATTACATTCATTATTAGATGAATAAATATTCTAATTTTTTGCTAATTATTTGATTATCACTAAAAGTGTGCATCGGTGTATGCTATTGACGCATCATGTGGGTACCCACGGTTGCATGATTTTAACACCAAGAGTGGCGCTGCATGACACGCACCTCACCTGGCCAATATGTAAGCTTCTTGCTTAAGCTATTATTATGTAAGTACATCATTATATTGGATATTACATTATTACTATCGCCAGTATCGCCGTCTCGACTGTATTAAAATGTGCACTGTGTATATGGCGATATATATGTATTCTTACTAAAGCCAATAAATCTATACTTAGAGCTAAGGTGGCAGAGTTTGAGCCGCAGCGTTGGGTTAGGCGGATTCAATATCGGAACTTTTTCCCTAGATCGTGTATAAAGCTATGCGATCTAGGGAGAATGTTCCGTCGAGCAGACAGCACAGCTGCAGTGAAGGGGCATTGCCAAAGACACGCGGAAATTCAAAATTGTAATATTAACAACACAAGTGCCTATCACCCAATGACCTGGGGCGCTTATTGGCAACTCAGTTAAATGAATAATTATTAATAAATAACACAAGCTCCTATCACTCAGTGACTTGGAGCGCTTACTGTCAACTCTGTTAAATAAATAATTATTAGTAACACAAGCACCTTCCATCAAATGACCCTGGGTGCTGACTGGCCACTCTGTTAAATAAATACTTATTAATAACACAAGCACCTATCACCGTATAACCTAGGGCGCTAATTGCAAATCTAGTAAATAAATAATTATTAATAAATATGTGAAGCACCTTTTTCTTGATGAGCCAGGACACTTATTTGCAACACTATAGAATAATAAAAAGTTGTTCGATAACATATGTAAATATATCACAATTTTGATTGCTTATCTATTACGACAAAGATCTTTTTAAAAGGCGCTCTTGTAATTCCTTGATAATTTATTATTTAATAGTAGCCAGTAAGTATATCCTGGGTCATTAGGTGAAAGGCGCTTGTGTTAATAATAATTATTTATTTAACAGAGTGGCCAGTAAGCTTCCCAGGTCATCAGGTGATAGGCGCTTGTGTTAATAATAATTATTTATTTAACAGAGTGGNCCAGTAAGCGCCCCAGGTCATTAGGTGATAGGTGCTTGTGTTATTTATTAATAATTATTTTTATAAAAGAGTGGCCAGTAAGCACCCCGAGTCATTGGGTGATAGGTGCTTGTGGTATTAGTATTACAATTTTGAATTTCCGCGTGTCTTTGGCAATGCCCCTTCATTGCTGTGCTGTCTGCTCGACGGAACATTCTCCCTTGATCGTATAGCTATATATACGATCTAGGGAAAAAGTTCTGATATTGAATCCGCCTAACCCAACCCCTCAAACTTTGAGGCCAAACATGGCAAACATTCTCATGGTATGGATTAAATTGCACATTTTATATTTTTAAATAACTTGTTGTTTAAAAAAGAAATGTCAAAAGTTATTTAGGATTATAACTATTAAAACGTTTGTTAACTTTTGTGAAAGTTGCGGCAGTGTTTTTTTTTTACACATTTTAGGCTCAGCTCTTAGTTAAGAAGACTGTGGAATCTCAGATCCTTATATTCCTTGTTTAGATTTGGTGAAAGGGAGTGAGACAGAAATATTACGGTTAATGCAGTAGACAGTTTGAGATAATAGTGAAGTATATGCGCTGATTGTTGGTTTATTTATGATTGCTGGGTTGATTAGCTTGAGTGCTTGTTAAGTATACAAGTAGAAATTACGGGTTTCCCATTGTAAATTCGCAGTGCCCTGCGCTGTTACGTTTTTTTTTTACTCTTGTGACTTAGTAGTAATTATAATGATTGCAGTGATGATATGAACGTTCCCGATTTTTGTTATCAATTATCAGAGTTTTTTTAACAAACTGTTATTGTAGTTACTATTCTTTAAATACCTGCTCGTGTACTTACCATTATATAAGTCATATTTGCATTTTCTACTGTATATCTTGCTTTGTTGATATGACAGATACTTTTTACAATCCGTTTGTATATTAATGAATTGGCCTTAGCTTACTCCAATTATTGAAAAATTTTTCTGAAATCGCCGACTTACATTTTATTTTGGTTTTCTGTAGTGTTTTATCTTTCCTACCAATTGATTATTTTGTAAAAAATTTCTGTAGAACCTTTTTCATGCCAATTAAGCTTAGCGAATTATGAATTTTTATGATTTGATTCCTGAGTTGTTTGGTTACCCTATCACAGTCATAAGTAAATTGGTAAAAAATTTTCTCTTTTTTAAATACTTGAATTGTTATTCCAAATTTAATACTACAGGTGTTTTTTGATATAATGAATTGCCTTTACACATAGATATAATTAGATTTTAAGTATTACTTACTCATTAGTGGTGAATATTACATTCTTCTGGTAATGTATTAATATTACAGATTTTGAGCTTGCCCAATTGGTGCAGGTAAAAAGACAAAGAAATATGAGCTATAGCTACTATTACCAAAGAAAGAAATGAAGCGTCAGCGTAAGAAAGAAAAATTAGCCAGTGAAGTCTACATAAAGAAACCCCAAGAAGACAAGAAGCAGAAGAAAATGTTGCAGCTAACTAAAAATCATCTTTTTGCTAAGGCACTTGCAAAGCCAGACATTGAAAATGTAAACGAAAGGCGAGAGAGTTCTACCAGAATGAAATTAAATAATGTAACAAAAGTAAGTGCCAGTGAAATTATACCCACTGAGTTAAAAATATTAGAGGACAAGAAAAAAAATATGGCTGTTACATCAAACACTAGATCTGAGAGGTTCTTGTCAATCAATGTAAAGCACAAATTTAACAATACACCTAAAGAGTCATCTAAAAAATTTGCCTCTGAAAAAATTGTAGTAATACATACTGCTGTAACCAAACTTGTAAACAAGTCGAATCCGTTATACGATTCAACCTGTTCTGCTGCTGTGGTCAGGAAATAAAATTTTATAAGGGTTTTACTCTGTTCTTATCTTTTATACAACAATTTAAATAATTTATTACAATGTTCCAGGATAAACGTATTGCTTCGTCTAAAATTTATGGGCATCAAAGTGAAGAAGAACTTCATGTACCCAGTGACGTTCTTAATAAAAAAAAAAAGAAATTAGGTGTAGAAATTTGTATGACAGCAATTAATGTAGATGATGAAGAAAGAATAGGAAGTGCTAAAAGTTCTGGTAGTCATGACAGTATGAACCAAGAATTTCACCACTTCAAACCAATTAAAGCATTACCTCGTACACCGTTCAAAATTCTAGGTAAACTTTACTTAATACTGTAATAATTATACTCGCTTAACAACAGAACCAAAATATATTTAATGAACACACGATTTCAGGTGGAAAACAACTGGAGCCAAAATTAATACGAGTTATACCGTTGTTAAAAAAAATGTCAAAAGTCGTGCCAAACCCTCCAGTGCCTACTCATTCAAAAAAAGTTTTTGGTTGTGCTTTGAGTGCTTTTAAAAGTAAATAATCTCAGTTAATTAAAAAAAAAATGTATTAAGAATATTCTTAGTGTATTCTGTAATTACAGGAATTGTGGGACAGTGGGCATTGACTGATTTTCTAAGGCAGCAAGAAACAAAAAAAATTGAGCATCATAAAGTTGAAAGACTGTCGTCACGAGCCATTAAAAAGATTGAGATGAAAGAGTGCATTAAAATAGACATCAGCAACGCTTTGTCTTGTGACAGTAATGAAAACTGCACGAAAAATCCATGCAGCAAGATCGTAAATGGCACTGTATGTAACAAAAAAGATAACACAGTTTATAATAAAGCCAAGCAAACGATAAATCTCGGAAACAACAGACGGAATGGTTTGATACCCTCAGCAATAGAGAACAAAAAGACAGAACTTCGTAAGGATGTTGAAGTGGTGCAGATTGACCATGAGGACAATGACGATCATGTTAACGTTGATTTGTTAGATAACTCTGATTGGCAACATATTCCAGATCCATTAGGACCTTCTCTTAATAAGTTTGACTTGCCCTCAGAGCGTTCACGTCCCGTGTTCGAATTTGCAGCTGTAGAAAATATAGCTGAGAGAATTAAGAGGAGAAAAGCCGCCAGTATCGATAATGTCCGCAACACGGTTTATAAGGTCAGTTCAATGACATTTGGAGTCCTATACTGAATTTTCTTACTTCTTATTTTCACGCTATTAATATTGCTAGTCTTTTTTTTTTATTATATATATCTTCAAGCGATACATTTAGAGCTAGCTAAATCTACACAAGCTTCTAGGAAGAATAAGTTTCTGTTGTTATTCGTCATGAGACGCGTGGAAGAGGTTTTAGTTCCAGTTATTGCCACATGATGCTTTTTTATATTGTAGAATGGCGCTAAATTTCACGGTTTTCTTTTGAACTCATGAAATGGTAGAGGTTTGATTTTTAACTTTAGCCACTTCATTTACTTTTGTAAGGGTTCTTCGGCGGTAGTAGTCGCGTCTCATGATGTATTGATAAGTTATGCTGTATTTGTTGTTAGTGTTCGTTTCTTAGTATTACTAATATGAAACTTTCATTTTTTACGACTGACAACACTTAGTGGCGATTAAATTACGTAACAAAATGTATTTCATGCCTTTTCCGACTGTAGTTTTATTTTTATAACAACAATCACTTTTTGAAAAAAAATTTGTGACGGGGCCAAATAAGTCTATCAGATAAGACGACACGAGCAAAAAAAATCAGATAATTCGTGTATGGGTGATTCTACCGTAAGTGGCTTAAAATTACTTGAAGAATCGTTAAAAAAAAAGTTGTTTAAAAAAATTATTATTCATAGTAGTTTCATCTCAAATATCATCCACAACAAGTATCTAAAGCGATTCTACTACAAATTTTTTGAGTAAAAAAATAAACGGTCTTTTGTATGAGTCAATTTTAGTCAATTTTCGAGAAAAATACGTCTATTTATAATGCGTGCAACTAAACTGCTTGTATAGTTAAGAACGTTGCATACTTACTTATTAAAAATAATAACAGAAGTCGATGAAAATCGAATATTTGAATATTAAGAGCGTCTAGAATATACACGTTTTTTAAAAACATACGTTATAATACTAATTATTGAGAAATGTGACAATGAAAATGCAATGGTTATCACATGCTCTCAGGGAACAGCTGAAAATTTTTGATTAAAAAGTGTGATGGAAATCACACAGGACAACAAAATTTGAGCTGTAGAGAGAATGAAGTGTGAGAAACAATTATGCAAAGTACCAACTGTTGTTATAATTGATATTACGGAAATATTTGTAACAGAGTAACAAAAATAACATAAATCAAAAACATGTGGCAACGTTGCATCTACAGCCAGCAGAAGCTACATCTCGGAGCTGTAGGGTCACTGGGCGGTATTTTAAAAAAGTGAAAGGGTGTGTCTGATTCCACCTACTTTTCGAAACATATCTACCTTTCCAGTGATTTTTTGTTTAGTTTAGCTGAGAGCAGAAGCAGACAACTTTGAATGTAGTTAATATGGTTACCAGCCATCGACTTGACATCGATAACGTAGTAAGCTACTAAAAAAAAAAAAAAAAAAAGTAGGCAACGTCCTTAAAGTATTTTAACCCAAATGAAGTTAAAGATAGGATTAAACTCTATCGATTCAAAAAAAATTTCATTTCATTCAGTGCCTCTATTTAAAAGTTATAGCTGTTTAAAGAGGAGCAATAAAAATCGTTAAAAATGAGATTTCGTAGTTTTTTGCCGGAAATGTGTAATTTAAAAAAATCCCTATAACTTTCGATTAGTGGTACTAAATTCAATAAGTTTTTTTGTAATCGATAAAGCTTCGTTCCAGCAGTCATTTGATACTATTTTGGACCATCTAAAATAGTGCACTCCTTCGCTACTAGTGATGGAAGAGAAATCGATATTTATCGATGTATCTAACCAAAAAAAGCCAGTTAGACCAAATGCCGAGGCATGTGTCTCATGTTTTAGCCCAGTTATACTGTAAAAAAAGTTTCAGGAAGTTTCGATGCACGAAAGCTAGAAAAGGAGACACTTTTACCATTTTATTGCGGCTCGTAGACTTAACATACACAATTTTCCGCTTATGAAACATCTGTCCTCAATAAATAGTAGAAGAATAAAAATTTTACTTATTTGTGTAAGTAATAGAGTGCTAGGGCCAGGGGTCGACGGAAGTGACCAAAACTTTCGTACACGAAAATTGGAAATTGTATCGTTTGAAGAGAGTTTGAAGACAGCTTCAATTTGTGCGTTTGACATGTTATGATATGAGATAAGAAAAGTAACCACTAAAAAGTGTTACAAAACCCAACAGTGTGGTTTTCAAAGTCATTTCCGCTATAACCGACATTTCAGTTCGAATCGAGGGAAATTTGGTATTTGATCAAAACTCTCGTTTATAGATTTAAAATTTATGTTATTATGGCATAAAGGTGACATACGACGTCTGTACTTGACGATGTATGTGTAAGCATATGGCAGAAAAGCTTATTTTTTTTCTCGTAGGAGCTTTTAGGTGAGGAATTGAGATTGGGACGTAGGGTATGGAAGTTACATTTTGACTATATTTTCTTAGTTATTTTATTTAGGAGTCAATATATCTGCTTGAACGTTTTTTCCAAAAAAGCTTAGCACCTTCAACATAACTTCACGCAATTTGAACATTTAATTTTAGTTTCTTGTAGTGGCATGCGCTTTGGACACAAAATCAGCCATTAACGTTAAAATCCTCTATGTATATAGTTCATTGTAAAAAAACTTGGGCGATTAGAGTCATTTTGACCCCTGACGAAATAAGTCTTATCACTTTTTTTCGTTCTACCATGATTGGTATGGTAAAAACTAAGAAAAAAAAGTAGTGGTACTTCCTACGTACGTAAGCATCATTGAGTACATATAATTTTCAGATTTTTGGTGGTAACGGTAATGACACACTGTTTTAGAATTAAGATAATTTTGATGTTTTTCAGAATTTTCTTTAAGTTTATCACGCCACTTTTTTACTTGGTATTTATTTTAAGCTAATTTTATTCCTTTTTCTGTGACGTTTTTTTTTAAATTTCTTCTACCAGCTACATGTTTCACTTTTCTCGCTTTTGATTTTCTTTCTTCTTCATCAACTTCGAAATTTTTTAATTTTACGTAACTTTATATGCTTTTTCTCCAAATTAGGGGCATTCGAAATCCTTAAATCTGTAACATACGTTAAAAAATATATGTATTTAAATAATTAACAGTAAAATTCATTTTTTGGGGTTACAGTAATGACAGTTACGTTGATGATAAATTGTCTTAAAAAATAGATTCCTACACAAAATAATTATCTTAAAATGTTTTCCGCGCATTTATAACTTGTACTTACTATGTGATTGTAATAATTGATTTTATTATTATTTCAACTTCACGAAAAAAAAGACTGTCGCAAAAAAAGTTTATCAAATTTTTAACCATCTTGCAGGTTTTTAAACATAGTCCATACAATTAACGGTAGAAGACGTCAGTAGTGACCCCACTGAAGTCGAAAAAGCCATTGTACTGCAAGAATTTGCATAAAATGTTTGAAATTAACAAAGTTGAGAGACACAATTCGAGCAACAATATGTACTACGGAAAATTTTTTAAGATTTTCTTTTTCTTATACAGTTAAGTAGGTATTTAACTTAACTTCAAGATATTTCGATATAAAAAATTTAAAGAATCGAAATTTTGTCTTGATAAAGGTAGAAAATGTGGAATTCTTATCAATGACAAGTTACGATAATGACATTTTACCACTATTCGCTGTGTGCAAGTGTATTGGCGCCATCCGGTGGTACAACGGTGCGTAATTCCAGGACTTTACAGGATCCAGTTTTACTAATATACAGGGCGTTCTGATTTTGAGCCCGGAAAATTATACCACGAGATAAAGCTCATCAAAAGCTCTCGAAAAGCTTCTTACAAAATTTGGATTCGATGGATAATTAACGAGATGTTGTTGATTTAATAATCGATCAATTCCTCCAATCACAGAGCACTTAGCCCCAGGAGGCAGGGCCTAAGCATTGTGGAGGGGCGACTACGCATAGCTAATGATCCAATGATCAGTTACCGTACCAGCGCAAAATTCAAATAGCAAGGCCGAATTATTTTAACCGGAGACCTGATTTTTGAAAAATGATTACGCACGTCCACTACGCTTATTCAGTGCATATTTTTTTCTGAGTAAATTTCACAGAAAAACAATTCAATTCAAATTTTTTTGAACATGAATCGCCTGATAAAAAAAACCAGAATGTGAGAGGGTCTCATGCGATGAGTTTGAATACTCAGTCAAACTCTTGATCGTTTAACGTTGAACTACTTGGAGATAAAATTTTAATTTTTTGTATACTGTAGAAAAAGCTCATTTCACGCATTAAATTGGTCAAATTTTTTTATTTCATCAAACTTTTTAGTCTGATTTACGAAAATAAAAAAAACAAAAAATAATAAATGAAATTACGATTAAGCAAGACATGTGCGTTCATGGGGCACACCTCTCTAACGTGTAAGATGTTACTAAAAAAGGATCAGTATTTAATCCATACGAAGCTTTATCGTCTGATAAATAACAGCTACATCTAGAAACTAGAGAAAATATCACGCTTTCAGCGCGATGGCTCAGCGCGAATCAGAATGCTTATTTTTCCATCTACGTGTCGATAGGTCTTGAACCTTTTGGTCCCTGGAGTAC